>BJBW01009335.1:644-34352 GCA_004320125.1 Scolopax mira
AGACTGACTTCCCCTGGCTACACCCTTGAGAGCAAGAAGGTCTCCCCTCAGCCTCCTTTTCTCCAGGCTGAACACCCCCAGCTCCCTCAGCTGCTCCTCATCAGACTTTTTCTCCAGACCCCTCACCAGCTTCATTGTCCTCCTCTGGACAGGCTCCGGCACCTCAATGGTTTTTTTTGTGGTTAAGGGCCCAAAACTGAACACAGTATTTGAGGTGGGGCCTCACTATTCCTGATATTTGGAAGCGTGGCATCCCTCAGGGCTGAACACAGACCCACGGGCATGAAGCAGAGGTGGGGTGTGTGGTACCACCACTGTCACTCTCCTGGTGGCCATGCAGGGCCCACTACACCTGCACGGTGTAGTATTGGTGTAGGTGCCACAGTCCCCCCTCCTGTGACAGAGAATCCTGTCTCTAGGATTCATTAAAGATTGGCATATAAGAAGGGATGTTAGCTCTGATGTTCCTGGATGATGCTGTCAGATTTAAATTCCCCCTCTAATTATAACTGGCCCCTTTTGATTTATTTTTTTTTTTTTTTACTTTGCAGTCCACCATTCCTGTGCATTCAGCATGACTGTGGTACCAGCAGGGTGTATTTACGTGGTGGATGAAGTTGTTTCTCTAAAGGGCTAATCCTTGAGATTCCTCAGGGGAAAAAGGTTCTTTGAACATTATAAAAAACTGCTTATTTGCCTACTGCTAATTAGGCAAATGTAACCTCCATCTGAATCTTCTTGGAGACGGGGGAGAAGAAAAACACCCTGAAAGGAGGTAGGAAAGGGTTAAGGAATGCAAGGCAGGCTGTGAAATATTTTTTCTGGCTGGGAGATGGAAGGCAAAAGCGCTCATCAAGCACAGGGACTCTTTATCTGCTATCTGACAGTGCCACTGGGGACAGCAGGATGCCTGCAAACCAAGGTCCTTGTCTCTCTCTTTGAAGTATTCTGTCCCTCGTCCCTCCCTACCAGCACAAAAGTAAGAGCTGGACCCCCAGCACCCATTGAGTGACACAAATCAGGTCAAAAAAAAAAAAAAAAAAAGCCTGGAAAAAAGGCACCCAAATCCTCAGACACCCAGAGCTAAAAGGGACGTGGAAATTATCCGGTCTGAAATTATCATTTGTGGTTAGATTTTTTTTCTCCCAATTATTTCTCCACAGAGTCTGACAACTCGGTATTTCAAGGGGAATTAAAAGTCAGTAACTTGTGGATGGCAGGTGAATGAAAACTTCCCCTTTTTCAAGTTGGGAATCAGAGGAGAAAAATGAAACATTTTTTTAGGATCAAATATTGCAAAGAACGATGCACATACTTATCTGATGGACTAGATGGACACATCCAAACCAGTAAACTGGGCCAGATGCTGGTGGGAACACGTGTTGGGGGGGTGTCTGTGCTGTTCAGTTGCTCTTGGTGTGGTGCTGGCTTCTGCTGACTGACCTGGCCACGGTCTCAGAAGGCCATGGGCAAAGAGCTCTTCTTGGCCAGCAGAAGGAAGAAGCCACTCCATCTTGGGGGGAGACCAGGAGCAGAGTTCAGCTGTATAAACAGGGGTCCTGACATGGTGTTTGGTCTCTGACCTTCTTGATTTCTAGTATAGATATAATTATTAGCTTATTTGTGAGCCAAAAAAAAAAAAAAATATGCCCAAGCTTTTAAACTACCTCCTTGTTATCATTGTCTAAGGATCAGGAGCAATGAGGGCCCTCTGGAGGAAGAACTGTTATAACATTTACCCAGAGGTGCTGTTAGGTCCCTGGGTAGAGCAGAGCTCTCCAATATTTTTATTTTTAAAGTCTGAAGATGCCGTGACTTAACAACGAAGGGGAAGAGGGAACAGAGGGAGGGAGTCTCTCTGTTAAGGAACACAAAGCTGCAGCCAGCTCCCTCGCAGCCTCCACTAACTCCCTGTCAGCTTGAGAGGCTCCTGGCCTAAGGGTCTGGTCTTAAATGTTAATATAGCATGACAAGAGGATGTAAAGAACAAGAGGAGGCTTTCATCAGGGTCCTGCATGCACATTAAGCTCTACAACCTCCTCCCTTCCCCTCAAGAAGGGGCTTTAACTGCCTGTGGTGGAGGAAGCTCAAAATGGTGCAGCTGGATCATTGTCTAAGCCTGCTCTGACATGACAGTGTGAGGAGCTGCTGTGAGAAGATCCATGTAAGGTCTCCTTCCCATATTTCAGAACCTGCATTTAAGCTTGTGCCCTCAACTGAGCGATGCTTGAGATTTGTCCGTGCTCTGCCTTGTCCCTTGCTGACCCTGACCTGTTGACTTGGCTTCCTTGTTGCTATGATCTTCTCTGGCATCTGTGGGACTCTTGGCTGGACTTGGTCACTCTCCCTGGACTTGCTCTGCTCTCCTTGCTGAGGTATCAAGCCTTATGTTGGGAAGCTGCTGCCACTCTTGGCTCTTGGCTTCCCTTCTCCTGTGGGGCAGCCCCACTCCACAGCTCCTGGATGACCTCCAAACCCTGCAGGGGACTCTAGCCAGCCTACAGAGACCTTGCAGGTTTCTCTGTCACCTCTGCAGCCACAGTAGTCCCTGTCACCCAACCCCTGAACTGCTTAATGGGGATTGGGCAGGGCTATGGGGTTTACTGGTCAGATGCAACTAACCTTGGCCACCTATTCAGATTTTAGTTGTTCAATGAAAATAACATCCCAGATCTCAGAGAGGGCCCTGGATCAGGTCATGCATTAAACTAAATGTCAAAACCTCTTACTAAAGTGTCGTGAACACGGTCACTGCTCTGGGTCATATTTTTGGGGTATCACAATCTATATGGGTGTGACTAAGACTGGAGCTCCACAGGTTGGAGTCTGTCAGGGGCATCTACAGAGTCTTGCACCCTGAATGGGTGGCCCTTGAACACCTCAGGGGGAATCTGACACGTGGGGGATGGTGTGTGCACAATGAGCATTTCCCAACACCCAGCTGCTCCAAAGCTGGACCTTGGAAAGGTGTGGGGTGCTGAGGAGGGAGGTGGCTGTCACAGCATGGAGTGTACCAACAGGTTCTGCAACTTCTCAGAACCTCTGAAGGCTTTAGCTGCTGGTGCTCAGGGTCAGCCTGGGGCAGCTGTAACCTTGGATCAGGCTGCTGTGGAAACAGCTGAATCGGAAGAAAGAGCTATGAGACGTCCTGTTTGATGTCTATGGCCATGAACCCTCCAACCATGGGGCTTGAGAACTTTGTTTCAACACCATCCCTTGCCCATGGTCCTTGCCTGAGCCGGGGTGAAGGTACTGCTTTCAGCCAGAGGGAAGGAGAAAGATGGTGCTCAGAGCAATACAATAAAAGTTAGGCCTTATTTCCACTCTGTTCATTTAACTAAGTACTAAAACGGTGTGATTATTCACCAGTATAAATATAATTGATTATTAATTCCCTTTGCAGAGACATTGTGTCCTTTCGTCCCTGCTTCACGTGGGCAGCAAATGGAGCATGGAATGAAACCATGTTGATGAGGCTCCAGGTAGCAGAAAGCACACGTTGGCTTATTGCTTATGCTGTTCAGGCTTTTAAAAGTCAAAATACAGAGGGTTTCCTGCTGATAAAAATATTCCAAGTTGCTGCTTGACTCAAGGGTGAAAACAATGTGAAACATCCTCAAAGTGGTCGGGGTGTGGGTTTAAAAGATTCCCACCGTTCTCCCGCGCGGTTCCTTTGGTTGCACCCACGTGGCCGTGGGGCTCTGCTCTGAAGCTTGTGGAGAGGAGAAGTAGGTGCATCACCTCTTGGTTCTTGCTGCATTCTCTGATCTTTCTGATGGTTTTCCTCACCAAAGCCATGGACAGGAACGAACAGCGGGAGGAGGGAAGGCTTCCAGCCAGTTGTGTCACTTTGACATCGTGTGAAACCTGGGCAGAAAGTGAAAAGCTGCAGTGAGGAGGATTAAGCTGCTTTCTTTGTCCTTGGAGCTTCAGCTGGGGAGGGAAAGAAGAGGAAGAGGGAGCACAGATTATATGGACTTGTTCAGGACAAGACACTTGTGCCTTCGTGCTGCAGTGACCTTGTACCTTCTCCTGGAGTTATCTATAGAGTCAGGTTGTTCCTCTGGAGAGACTGAAGTGATCCTGGCCGATGCCTCTGATAGTTCTGAGTAACAAAATAAGCTCTGAAAAA
Source organism: Scolopax mira (assembly GCA_004320125.1). Taxonomy (NCBI): domain Eukaryota; kingdom Metazoa; phylum Chordata; class Aves; order Charadriiformes; family Scolopacidae; genus Scolopax; species Scolopax mira. The sequence continues at coordinate 4,777 of BJBW01009335.1, forward strand.
GCAAGGAGAGCTAACGATTTGCTTGATAAAACTCCCAGCCATCTTACACCCAGTCAGTGCTGATGGACCACTCCGTTTTAAACCATTGCTTTAAAGTGTATTGATGGTGTGATTATTTATTTGGTGCCTCACAAAGCTCACTCCGTGTCATTTTGAGCACTCTGATACAAGCAGAGTAAAAATGAGATGGGGCTGGATCTAGAGAATGCATTTATCTGGTGATTATTATGCTTGAGGGAATAAAAATGATTTGTTATTTTGGGAATTAGTTGTAGGCGATGTAGGAGTGATGGAAGTAATCTCTAAGTCAGTCATGAGAACTCAGGGCAAATCCATAATTAAAAAAAAAACAACCACAAACATGTGCAAGAAGGTGAATATGTATTTACATATTTCAATATAAATAGAAAGGAAGTTCTTGATGCTCTGGCCAGCTGAACTGTACAGCTCCTTGCCAGAGAGTACAGATGCAGAACATTTACCTGGGTTAAAAGGGAAATGGAGAGAGGATTTTAGAGAGGAGAGATCTGTTGAGGTCACCAAGTAGCTCAACCACATCAGGTTCCTCAAATTCTCTTGAGTTGAAAGCACTTGGGAACTGTAGCTGGTGTAGTTTTTACTTTGACATCTGCTTCTGGACATTTTAGGAATCATACTTTAGGAATACCAACAGTTGGGTTCTCATACCCTTAGGATATCATTTAACAACAAAGCATTAATATGAATAACTGCTCAATTATTAAAATTAAAAGCTCAATAATTGTTTATTGACTTATATCATGTTTAAAACAGACCCTCTATCCTAAGAATGTTTACCCAAACCAACACCACACTTCTTAAAGGCATGTGCTGGGATGGATTCAGTTCAGTGAGTGTAGTCAGACAAATAAACCCTCCGTGTGTTCATCAAATGCTCACAAAATATTACCAATTGTGACATGTTCTTCTACAACAATATACAGCAAATGGAAGGCTTTACCTCCTGTTACAATATTAGTTATTCTAGAAGTTAACAAATCCTCTTCCCACATCCCCAGGAAATGAACATTTTAGGCTTTGCTTTGTGTATTCCTCCATCAGGGATGTTTTGGGAAGTAACAAATGAGAGTGACAGTGGGATTCAGGGACTGGCTTTGCTGGTTCCTGCTCGTCTGAAGGGAGCACTAACCGTGTCTCAAGGGTTACGCTGGGGACGCAAAATGTTTCATGACAATCTCTCACGACAGCCTGTCACCCTGCTGACGGCGTGGGGGACGATGTGGCAACTTCAGAAGAAACCCTGGCTACGGACCAGGCACTTGCATGGCTTTGCCCTGCCAGCCATTATCAGAGGAGCAACCACGACCCACTACCTCGGGTGAAGACATCAAATCTCCATTTAGAAAATGACTGATCACCCCTCAAATATCTATTCACTGGGGCTGCGATTACTGGACGTGTGTAAAATTGAGTGTGCTGAGAAGGTTTTCATTTTACACACACCTTCCCATGTTGCAAAGGGTTTGGATTCACTATTTGCATACCTAAGATATACAACAGTGGTTTAGCTCCACTATTCATAAACGTTCAAGTTAATACCATAAATGTATATTTGTGAAAGCCACAAAGACTGTAATAGGGTAGACCCTGTCAGATTAGGACATACCTTTCTTTTCAAGCAGAGCTGGCAATTGGAGAAGTCACAACTGTGGCCTTCTAAAAACAGGATTTGTGGCCAGCACTTTGGACACTCAGGAAGTACCCGTGAAGACATCTGAGCTCTAACAAGCTATTATGTTTATTTTGTTTTTAACATCACTGCCAAATGCCAAATTGTATTCATCCAGAAAGCAGGTTTTGCACGTCAGTGTGTTTTTGTCGATTTGAATTCAAAATCCTCCTAGTGAAAGTTTCAGTATTTGTCATGCTGAGTTCTTTCCCAGCCGTGCTTAGGATCATTCAATCATAAGAAAATCCCGAAGGCGAGCAATCTAATAAAGCAGCCCTTTGTTTTGTGGCTGGCATGATAATTCCAACAAAAGGTCAGTCAAAAAAATCATGCTTTTTTCGGAATGCCGTGGGGAAATGAAGGCGTGAGCATCCGGCCGCAGCAACAAGAAGTGGATTTGCATTTAATGCAAGAGACGAAAGTGTAAAAACTCGTTTCAGTGAAATGACAGCAAGTTATTTTGACAGCGAGGCCCTGTTCGGGGTGGCTGGTGCTTCCACACCTTCCCGGGGGTTTAGGGACTACTACATGGTTTTGTCTAAGCCACTTGGCTGGGCTGCCTGACCCTGAATGTGCCGTGTCTAATGTATCCTAACCCCACCCTCTCCCACTTTGGAAGGAAAACTTAATATATATTCCATTTACCTGCTTTGTCACCTCTTATCAATGTGCCCATCTTCCATCACCTTGCATTCAGTACGGGTAAACTAAATGCTGTTTTGATTTCAAACCGTACCCTGACTATGGTTATTTTTTCTCTCTCTCTCTCTCTCTTTTTTGTTTTTTTTTGTTTTTAACAGTAGTTTCCTGACTGGTTTGGTTTTCTCACCATTGCTATCACTGCCTCTCAGCTGGTAGATAAAACAGCTCTTCAACAACTGCTTTTCTTTGTCAAAGATCCCTCAAACACTTCAGTACTCAGTGGTGGATATTTTCTTTTTATTTTTCCCCAAATACTCTATAGTTTTGTCTTTGACATAAGCATGTGCTGCTTCAAAACAGAAGCAAAGATTGCCTCCAAATTCCCTGGCAAAGCTTCTCATACAGGAGAAGATCATCTCAGCTTATCTGGCTCAAGCCTGTCTGCACGTAACGTTTCTTTGGAAGTTCAGCATCATTGTTCTGTGCTTCTTTGTTCTCATTTCTTACAGTTGAAGTTGTGGCAAAAATAAAAAAAAAAATCAGCTTTTTGTTTCTTTTCTCTTCAGCACCAGTGGCTTGATCACTGCTGATATGGATAGAAACATTTTTTTCCCCCTCTAATTGTTTGGACTCAGCCTTCAAACTTCTTGCCCCAGATCCACTGCAAGAAGGAACAACGTTGGGTGACTGGTGGCAGACTGGTGGAGCAACTGGAAAGGGTTTTTGGTGGTCAGTGCAGCAAGGCTTCAGCATTTTTGCTTATCAGGCTCCTCATTTTCTTCCATAGCAGGTAGTGGGACAGAAGAGCAGTGGCTTGGCCTACAAGAAGCTGCGAGGAGGAACCTCTATCTTCCCATCTTCTGAGCTACTACAAATCTGACACGACTTCTTTCTGCTTATCCCCCCTGGGCCCGTAGCAACTTGGTCACTGCCAGAGCCATACCCCAGCTCAGGCTTCTGGTGACACAAAGATCTTGAAGAGCTACCTCCACAAAGCTCAGGTGCTTGTAGAGAGCAGTCAGGTCTCCCCTCAACCTCCTCTTCTCCAGGCTGAACACCCCCAGCTCCCTCAGCCGCTCTCTCATAAAGACTTGCTCTCCAGACCCCTCACCAGCTCCGTTTCCCTCCCCCGGACCCGCTCTTTCTTGGCGTGAGGGGACCAAATGCCTTTCTTGGTGTGAGGGGACCAAAACTGGACCCAGTATTTGAGGTGGGGGCCTCACCAGCGGGATAATCACTGCCCCAGTCCTGCAGGCCCTGCCTCTGCCAACCCGCTCTTCAGGCCCGGCCCCGACCTGGCTGCGGGCCGCCTGTGGGGACTGAAGGCCGCGACCCCGTCCCGCCGCTGAGGGACCTCCGGGGAAACCGCCGCATCCCCGCGGCCGGCCTCCAGGCACCACCGGCAGCACAAGGCCCAAGCCCACCCCGCCGCTGTCTTCCCGGTATAACGGGACCCGGGCTCCCCCTCCGGTCTTTGCAGCGGCCTCCGCCGTCCCGGCATGCCCCGCGCGGCGGCCGCTCTTCCCCGCCGTCTCTGTGGGCGGAAGCGGGCGGGGTGTGTTGTGGCGCCGCCGCCGTTACCGTGCGGCGGGAGAGGCCTGGAACCGCGGCAGGTGAGAGACTGGCGATTCCGGGACTGTGAGGGGGATTTCTCCTTCTCTTCCTCTTTCTCCTCCTCCTCCTCCTTCTCCGTCCGGGGCTGAGCCGTGCCGCCTCCGCCTCCGGGGGTGTGTGCGCGGTGCTGGAGGGAGTGCGAGGGGAGGGATGGGCCCTGAGGCGGGGAGCTGGGGCGAGCAGGGGTTGTGTGAGGGTGTGGGGTCCTCTGGCAGGTTTGAGGTGCTTGAGGAGGCGATGAGAAGGGCTGGGGTCTTGGAGGGATGTGGGGAGGGGGTGAGCAGGGTTAGTGCGTGTGTTGGGGTGGGGATCCTGACATATGGACGTAGGATCTGGGGGTTCCTTGGACTGCTTGAGGGTTGTAGTGGGGAGGAGGACTTGGGACTCTGAGCAGGGCTTGAGTTGGGATGGGGGTGTCTTGAGGTGAGCTGGGATAATGTGTCAGTCTCTTCTCCCAAGTAACAAGCGATAGGACAAAAGGAAACATCCTCAAGTTGTCTTAGGGGAGGTTTAGGTTTGATATTAGGAAAAATTTCTTCCCTGAAAGGGGTGTCAAGCACTGGAACAGGCTGCCCAGGGAAGTGGTTGAGTCACCATCCCTGGAGGTATGTAAAAGTTATGCAGATGTGGCACTTAAGGACATGGTTTAGTGGTGAACGTGGCAGTGTTAGTTTAACGGTCTGACTTGATGATCTTAAAGGTCTTCTCCAACCAAATGATTATCTGGGAGGGTTTGGGACCTGTGGAATTGGAGTAAGACCTGGAGTTTTCTAGGGTGCTTGAGGGGTTTATAGGAGAGTTATCAGTCCAAAAGAGTGCTCTAATGAGGAGGGTGGCTTTTAGGGTGTCTGTATTTCAGAGTGTGGGAAAGGGGTGTTTTTGGGACACTTAATGTCTGGGAGAAGAGAGGTGAATAGAAGTTTAGGTGAGTGTGATATGGGGAGTGGAACAGGATGGGCATGGGAAGAGTTATTAATTAGGTGGGCTGATGAAGGTACAGAGATGAGCTGGTGGGCTCTTAGGAGGCTTCAGGATACGGGTTGGTGGGGGTGGATAAGGTGGCTGATGTTTCTGGGAGATTAATGTAGTGGGGAGAGCTTTAGAGCCTCCCAGAGTTGTGTCGATGTGGTTTGGGCAAGGGTTAGGAGGACTGTCCATTGAGGCAGTGTGGTTAATGAGGGAGCTGAATGTTGGGGTTTGAATTTTGTGTAATATGCGTTATTTATGGTAATCCATAGGAGTTTGTGTAGACAAGCTTATGATGGTAAGGGTTTTCTACATGCTTCCTTTTGGGGATAAGAAAAAAAAAAAAGCCTGTAGGGTTTATAGCCTGTGGGCCCTTTCTAGCCACAAATCCTGTTTTAAAAGTTGAGATAGCATCATGCTTTCAAATTGCTTTTGTTCACTGCAAAATCTGAAGAGTGGCTCTGGTTGCTCTGTGGGTCTGTGATCTCAGCAGCTTGGTCAGCACTTCTGTGAGCACTGAGGGAGAGCAGTCAGGAAGAAGTAGATGGATACAGTTACTGAAATCTTAGCAGGTGAGAAACTTAACAGCATTTCAGATTTGCCTTTTTATATATGTGGGAAGAGGATAAAATCCACCTCATGATCCTGCAGAGAAGTAGCAACTTTCCCTCGTAAACCACGTCTCAATTCCTTTTCTCTTCTTTTTGGTTGAGAGTGAAACCAGGCATTTGAGCTGCAGCTCTGTTGAATGTTTTGTGTTTGATTGAGTAAATCTGAATCTATTTTGTAAATTGGCATCCTGCCTTTATCTGTCTGGGACTCCCTCTGAAGTTGACCCACCTGAGGAAAGATGCATTAGGTGCAGTCATTATGATCTTAACTGTCACACTTCCAAAAAACTTCACAGGCTGCTTCAGGAGCCTCCTGGACTATGCTAATGGCCACTAAAGCTTTCTGCTCTTCTTTCAGTAGGAAGATCAGAACTTGAAAAAATAGGTGGATGTTGTTGGGTTCAAAAGTGTCCCATGTGCCACCTCTGGAAAGAAGGGAGTCGTGACTCTGAACAGGGAAAGAAAATGAATGCTTGAGAGAGTTCCTGGTGACCAGACCTTCCTTGTTAGTGTTATGCCATTCTTAGGAGGAAACTTCTGCTTTTGATGGTTAGATACATAATTTCTTGAGTAACAGTATTTGTAAAATCATTTCTTCCATGAGCTACGCACTGGTCTTATGAGTAGGTTGTTTTCTAAGTACAGTAACTCAAGGTAGGAGTTTGTCTAGCATTTGGCAAAGTGTGACACTTGAGAATTGGGTCTAATCTTCTTATTTGAAGGAGCTTGCATAACAGTGTAGTAAAGTGCAAGAGGTCTGATTAAGGCTGCTTTAATAATCCCTATGTAGTCCCTGGAGAGAATTGGCCTCTACTTAGGGAGCAAAGGATGAAGGAGCTGTGCTTCAGATAACTTCTCAGATGTTTGCTCTGGGAATACCCTGAAGAGATCTTGTTTGTTATAAGACTGGTAAATATGTGCTGTTTATGTGAGTCTTCATTAAACAGTTTTCTTCTGAAGTGTTGTTAGGGGCTTCAAAGAATGAAAAAAACAAGCTTCCTTTACTTAAATCATAAATTATAACTTGTCCTTCTGAAACAATGGCTTAAGTTATTTCTCAAGGTCTTGCCTGCTCTGTGCCAGTGAAATAGCTGGGCTGTCGTGATGATATTTTAATTCTGAATATCACAAGATTTGATATCTGCTTCATCAAAAGACACAATTGTCAAAGTTCGGGACCCGAGTTCAAAGCTCTGCCACGTAAAGTCCCTTGCAGATACTTTGGGCTGCTAATCATATGTAAATAGAAAGAGGCTGGAGGGGGAAAGGGTGGGTTGATCTGAAAATAGTAAGATCAGAATTTCACTTGATTACTTGCACACCTTGATGGGTGCTTGTATGTGTTCGCTCACAGGTGACGTGGCAAAAATGGCCGTCAAGTAATTAAACTTTAGAGGGAGGTGACATGTTAACAGCTCTTTGCCCCGGGCACAGAACACCTTCCCATGAGCGAGTGACAAGAGGCTTGTGAAAAAAAAGGAAAAAAGAAAAGCCAAAGCCTTGTTGAGGTGCAGAGCTGGGGAATGTGGAAAAGGAGAGGACTCCATGAGTCTGAGGGATTGCTGGTTGGTGACAGGAGTTACATGGAAAACAGGTGGACTAGTGGCATGAATTTATTTTTAGGTTTTGCCTCCTTCCCTGAGGTTGTGTTGGCTCTCACCTCTTCCATAGCCTGTGCTATGTTTCAAGTAAAGCCCTGAATTTAAAAAACCTCTGTATATATATATATATATTTTTTTTTTTTTTTTTTTTTTAAACTCTTTACAGGTACTGCTTTCAAATCTCACACCTTTTTGCTCTTTTGGGGAGTAACATGTTACCTATGCAGATCTTCCTTTAGACCATGTAAATGGGAGCTCTGTAAGAAGCAGAATCAATGAACACATTTTCACTTGTTTTACTCCGAGGTTGTTAAGATTTGAGTCACTGCATCAGGCTTTCTCTCTGGGGGGGATCTACCTTTTCTCTATATACACATTTACCTACTTTCACAAAAACAAAAGGCACGCAAAATATCTATCCCACTCATCATTTACAGCAAAACTAAACATTCACGGGCAGGTAGATTTAAAAAAAAAATAATAAACTCAAGCTTTTTGGATAAATAGAGCAGCGATGATCTGGTAACGTGTCACAGCAGGTGTATTCTGCAAGGAAAGAGCATTGACTCATTTCTCCAGTGAAGTCTGGCATTTCAGCTGGAAATCTGCCTGATGGTGACTGATTCCAGCTCTTTCACAGGAGAACAGAGAATCCCTCTGGTGGGCAGCTGTTATTTAGAGAAAGCCTTAATGCCCCAAAGTGTGACCAAATTGTGTGTCTTGGAAAGTTCTGTACCTTTATATGTGTGTTAACTGTAGGTGATGTTATCCCTGGGGATAACAAAATATGTATATTACTCTTTTTCCAATCTTAAATTCTTTCTGTTAGTGGCATAGCGAGTTGAATCATTTCATAGAGTGGCTACATTTTAGAAAATGTCTTTGGTTTTTAAATTGGGTGTCTTTCCATTTTCCTGGTCCTCTTCTGGCTGTTTCTGAAAGGTAAATGGGAACGTTCGGTGCCTCCAAGGTGTTTGTCAAGTGGGATATTTTGGAATTACACTTCATCAGCATTACTGACCATTGAGCATAAAACCGTGCTGCTCTGAGCGACTGTACTTAAAAGTTGACTGTGTTAAAATTAATATTTTGGAGTTGTCAATTTTTTCTTTTTAGTTTTCACTTTTATGTTGGTGTTTAAGCAGCTTTCTGCATTGTTTCTTTCATGGCTCTTAGCACAACACATTGAAAACTGATGAGATGTCTCAAGTTGACGTGTAATAATCTTGATTATTGTAGAAATTCTTTTTGATGCATGCTGACACGAAGTTAGTGAGCTTAGTTTGATTTTACAACTCAAATGACTACTGCAGAAGAACTGTGGGAGGGATGGTGAAAAAAATTAACATCTAATTCTTCTTTAATCTCTATTTTAAAAGTTCAAAGTAACGCTTTTCAAGTGATGTGTGATCTTCTGTAGTTTTAATTTCCTTTTCTAAGGAAACGAGTTCTGTGCAGTTGTGCTTTCTGACGATTTTTAGTTATTTTAACACGCTGGCAAATTGCAACCACCTTTGACAAAGGGCTAATTCCTACAAGTTACGTGGAAATGATTCTGTGGAGCAGAGACGAGACTCTCCTTGTGCCACTTGGAGAGGAGCTCAAGCCTTATTAGACACTAGAACAGCTCTAAAAGCAAGAGTTTATGAATGCTTGAACTAGAAGAGACTTTGTTCTCTTACCTCCTTAGTCAGGAAAAACACTTGATGATGAGACACGTGTTTCAAAGAAACTTTGAGCACCATAATGAGCTGTTTGATACAGGGCTGCTTAAAGCAGTTATTCCCTCTATCAGAAATTTGAGTTCATAGTGTGATTTAGTTTTTTCCCTGCTAATGATTCATTTATGTGGTTTGCCTGAAGCAGAGTAATGCCTTTACAAAATGAATTGTCTGTTTTCCTTTAGCCAAAATACTTTCTAGGATACGCTTACCCACCGCATGGGAAATCTTACATTGTGAATATGTATATACATATGGGTCATCAGTGAGTTTTCTAAAATGGTCATTATGGTTATCTTTCAGAGATTATGTGAGCTACTGCATTACTCTTCTGACATCTTGCCCTGAATACTCATGGTATGTCTGAAGAACAGATCTCTTGTGTGTTCTGAATGTACCAGGTAAATCCCAATAATAACTTTTCTTGGGAGATTGTGACCTGTTAAAGAGTAAGAAGTCAAAAGAGGGCACCTTTTAGTCTATATTTAGTCCCAGCTGATTCTGTAAAAAGAACCTGTAGCCTAAAATTTATTTTTTTATTTACATGTTATAGTAGAAAATCAGATAACTGTAACACTAATGCTACTATTGCTTGTTGTTTGTAAATTCAGTACTTAAAGGGGGCCTACAGGAGAGATGGGGAGGGACCTTTATGAGGGAGTGGAGTGACAGGATGCGGGGTAATGGTTTCAAACTGAAAGAGGGGAGATTTAGATTAGTGTCAGAAAGAAATTCTTTACAGTGAGGGTGGTGAGACACTGGAACAGCTTGCCCAGAGAAGTTGTGAATGCCCTATTCCTGAAGGGTTCAAGGCCAGGTTGGATGGGGCTTTGAGCAACCTGCTCTAGTGGGAGGTGTCCCTGTCCACTTTGGAACTTGATCTTTAAGGTCCCTTCCAACTCTAACCATTCTATGATATTTGCAATACCAGTGAAGATGCAGTGTGTCAGTGGAATTAGCCAGTTTCCATAAATGCCTTCAAGAGCTTTATTTGGCATTTCTGATGCTTGAAATAAAGCAAAAGGAGGGCAAATACTAATATTTTTCAGGTAAATAATTCTCCTATCAAATCCCCTGCTTCACCTTTTGGTTTGAGAGAGGAAAAAAATGGACCTAGCTGTGACCTTTGAGACCAGTTTGATTGCCTTCCAGTGACGCTGGTGTTACAAGGCATTCTGTTCAGTGGCTGTGGTGAATCAGCTCTTACCCTGCCTTATTTCTGGCTTCCATATTAGACTGTACATAGCTAATAGCACAGCCATTAATATGCCATTAACCTAATTTAATATTTCATTTTCAGGTTGTCCTCATGAATACTCCAGTGGAGAATGTCCATGATCTTCTTTGCCTGTGTGGTGCGGGTAAGGGATGGACTTCCTCTCTCAGCCTCCACAGATTTTCATTTCAACCAGGACTTTCTGGAATGCAGAAAGAGACTAAAGGTGTTATCCTCAGTTCTGGCACAGTATCCAAGTCGAGGCACAGCAAAAGGACGTGACCTTTGCATTCAGTAAGTCCCTGCTTTTGTTTGTTTGGGTTTTTTTTGTTGTTGTTGTTTTTTTTTTTTTTTACTTCTATTTTTGAGATGGTTTTACTGGGGATTGGCTTAATTTTGAGGATTGAGTATATTCTCTAGTGCCTTACTCCAATCTGAAATCCTGCCGTGCGTTTCTGGATTATAACATAAAATCATAGAATGGATTACTTGCTTCTGATTTTTGGTTAGTATAGAACTGCCTGGACTCCTCCCTACCTGCTGCCCTCTCAGTTTCCCAAATACCAGCAGATTTCGAGTCTCCACAAGCTCTGGCTGACAGGTGTGTTTTTAAGAGGCCTGGAGCAATAATCAGTATGGAGAAATTATAAATCTGTGCTTTTATTTATTGGAGAAGGATCTGCTGGTCTTTATTTTAAGAAATGAATGTTTCATTCAGAGATGAGAATTTTCATTTATTATTGATTTTAATTTAGTTCTAAAAATGAGTTTTAGCTTTTGATTGCATTTCTGGTGAGCAAATATAAGGAAACTTTAAAGTGACCCTGAGCTAAAAACTAAGTATTGCTTTTCGGGAGAGCGATTGGAGAAAGAAGATACATGAATTTACACTGAATCAGTTGGAAAAGCAGAGATTAGCATTTTAATTCCTTTTCCCTTAAAGTGAACCCTTTTAATGCTACCACGTTCTGCTGCTTTTAATCTTCTGTAGTCTCTGCAGAAGTAGCTGTGCAGCTGGCTCTGAAATGAGAAGAGGCCAAACAGAGCTGTGGCAAAAAGGCTATAAATTATTGACAACTGGGAAAGGTGGTTTTACCCAGACCTGGTGTTGATCCTCAGCTCTGAGCTGGGGATGAGAGGAATTTAGGGAACATACCTAGGCTGTAACGGAGCTAATCAACCCCCTAAATCCCAAGTACATAGTACAATGAATAAATAAAATCCTTTTCACCTACATTTTGGTGAGATGAATCCCCTGTTAAGTTTCCTAGAAGGTTTTTGTGCCAGCTGTAAATGGAAACTTCTGCATAAATACAGCTCTGGCGTTAGAGGGACCCTTTTGGAGTAGTTTTTATCATGCTGTTTCTGACACAAATTAATCTTTATTTGTTACAGGTGCTGTAGCAGTAACAGTGTTTGAATGTCTTGATTTGTGCAAGTTAACAAATATCTTAATATGTTATATTAATAAATCCAAAATATGTTAATACAAAGTTGTCATCTTCAAGGGGAGCGAGGCTTTTGCCATCTCTTTTCTTATTGACATGATTTAAAACCAGCCTGGAAAAATAATGCCCTTAATTTTTACTGATATAGCAATTTAATAAAATTGTTCAGCCTCTTCTACCTTTTAATATTACTTTTTTTTCCCCCCTATTTCAGTTTCCTTTCTTCTGGGGATATTGCCTGCATGGCAATCTGTTCCAGCACTTTCTCGACCATCATGGCGTTTTGCTTCCTGGAAGAGCTTCAGTGGGAATTTGCTGCTTCCTACGATCCAACAAGCATCAGTTTAGCTTCCAGACCATATGCTTTTCTTGAATTTGGTTTGTAACTTTATTTTATAATAGTAAGAATTCTTTGCTAACCTTGATGATGTTAAACATTTGTCTCCTGGCCAAAGCCTGATCCTAAAAGCGCATCTGTTTGTGTGCCTTTGCGTGCAGGTGTAGGAGGAGGGAGAGATATTGTAACTGCATTAAACAATCAGATTATTGGTTTTGCAGTTCCTGAGAGCCCCTGTAATAGATGAACAACATGCTGTGGTGATTAATAAACAAACAGAAAAGAAAAAGAAACCCACTTCTCAAACACTTTTCTATCTTGATTAAAAAAATCTGACAAGAGGAGACAGATGGGTATAGGAAAGAAGGAAGACAGAATAGATTATTATGGGCAGCTTTACTTCTGGCATGATTTAGATTCATATAATACTTCATAATGATACCAGGTGTTTCTTTTTTAACCTGATATAAATGGTTTTTTTGCCCAGTAGCAGCTGCTTTACTGAACCTCACACCTTTGAAAACCACAATTCCCTTGCAGTGAGAAACTCACTGCTGGGAAAGGATCCGATATTGCAGTGAGTTAGCACATTTCTATCAGATTGTGGTAATAGTGTGAAGCTCATGCTTAAAAAATGAGAAATCCACATATTAGCATATATAAAGCATATTATACAGCCATGTTGTATTTTGGGTGGATTCCCTGAGGGCACTTCCCAGGTATGATGTAATTTTATGCTGAGATCCAAATTACTTCTTTTTTATTTTAAACTTAAGTAGGAATTTGGGAATTTTTAGCCTCTTTTAATTGCGTAAGGCTATTTGCTTTCTATTTTTTTTTTTTTCATTTTTAGTATCATTTTTGTGGTTTTTTACAGAGTCTATCTAATGTTGCTCTGTGGGTGTTTAGGTTTTTTATTTTTTTTTCCCCCGCGTTTGGATCCAAGATGCACTTGATGCATAAGATCTTGGCCTTTTGCCTAATAGTTACAGATAATTATAGCAGGCTGTCTTAAGGTAAAATACAGGATTTTTCAGTAAGGATTGCTTATGGCACAGTGTGTCCTTGCACAGCATAAAGTCCTCCTGTGTGCTCTCAAAACTCATGCTTAAGCTATTACATATTTATCATAACCAGTAGCAGCTATGGCCAACCTCTGCAAGTCTAGCATAACAATATCTTAAAGATATGGATTTTTCTTATAGGATATCTTAGCAACATAAATGTTTCTGCGTTTTATTTCCCTAAGCATTTGAAATAGCTTGAATTTTCCAGTATCTTTGCACAATTAAATAGGCTATAGCTGCATCTCCGATGAGGCACTTCAGCTCTGGAGGTGTGAGAAACAACATTCTCTACTTACTCTCAGTGCAGCTCCTGTGAGATCAGCAGCCACGTTTGTGGAAAGGGATTTGCTTGCAAATGGGATTAAATTTAAAATGTGAGAGATGAAGCAAGGTGATCTGTACGTAGATGTGTGACTTGGACGTTGGTCCAGTCACTTTGGAATTGCTTCTGCCAGTCAGAGTCACTTCATGACTTAAATATAGGTTAAATTAATTTATCTCTGTGCTGGAGAAAACCTAATCTTTGACATTGTTAAAGCACAATGTGAAATGGCTTCTCGTGGTAGTACATGTCACATCCACCCTGGAACGTGAGAGCTTGTTTTCAGTCCACTGGAAGGATGTTGAGATGTAAAGTACTCAGAAGGGAGTGGGTGTGATATAAAATACCTGGGAGAGGTAATTTTGTGGCCTAACCAGTGGTGGAATTTTATACCTGAAACTAATAAGAAAAGAAATGAAGGGAGAAATTAAAAACAGTCCAAAAAGCATACGATAATTTGATTAATATTTACCTAAAGCAGTTAACTTGCAGAGCTAATTGAAGCATAGTTTTGTATTGTTTCAGATAATGTTATTCAGAAAGTGAAACGCCATTTTAACCGTGCGAGTCGCTCTCAAATGAAGGCCAACTGGGAGAAGATTGAGGAGGAGCTGAAGTTCCAGCCCCCTGTTCAGCTGAAACTGGAGGACACGGAGCTGATGAACGGGATGACGAATGGTGGCCCTGCTGGGGTTCATGTGGAGGTTGGTAAGTTACTACTACACCCAGGTGACAGCAGACTTCCTGGACCTAACTCACAGAAAAACATGTGACAAAAGGAAATATATATTTCCTTTTGAAATTATATATATAATCTGTATGAAACCCAAGGAAAAAACCTGCCTTTCTATCATAGTAAACAACATATGGTCTTTAGATCATAGCAGGTCTGCATCAGAGCCTTTGAGGACTCTTGGTGGTGTCCTTTTATCCCACTGTAGATCAGCAGCTCTGTAGGGACAATTGATTGTAACTGGACTTGGCATTTTCCATCTTCAGTTAATTCTTCTGCTTTTGAAGTAGTTGTTTGTTAAATTTTGTGACAAAAGAAGCTCTGCTAATACATTGCTTGTTGCAATCTCTAGTAGGAGAGACATAATTACAGTCTCAATGTATTGCTTCAGCCTTGAAGAAAGAAAAGATAAGAAGAATATGAGCTGAGGGTAAAATTCATTCCCAGACTCTCCATCTTTAGTTATTCTTCCCTCTTTGCTTTCTCCTTTCCCCTTGTTCTTTACAATTAAATGCATTTGACCGAAATTTTGAAAGAGGCTACATTTATCTGTATAAACAACCTATAGATTCTTGACAAGAGATCTTTTTGTAAGGTATACTGTCATTTTCCCTACTTCTAGAAGTACTAACCCCTACTTAATTATTGTTGGCATCTTCTTATTTGTGTTTCAGTTGCATAGGCAAAAGTTCTACCTATTTCCTCTACGAGATGAAATGCTTTTAATCCTATTACCATGGCTATTAAAATGCAGCTGCAGTGCCATGAGCTTGTATTTCCTCTTTTTTTTTGTTGTCCCTGGCTTATGAAACACTAATAAAATTAAGTCCCAATTGCTCAATTCTTATTGTCTCTGATGGATGAGCTGGAATCTAATGTGACGTAGGTATTTTAAGTTCAAATATAGAAGGGTAGTGGCCAGAAGGAAGGAAAAAATAGAATTGAGAACATTTTGTTTGCCAGTCAGATTTCTGAGTGCTCCTCAGAAGTGTGCTTGAAGGTTAAATATTTTCATAATGTGACAGGGATTAGAAGTTTTTTTGCACTTGTGTGAACAGTTTCAGTGCCAGCAAACATTTGCAAGCTGGTTTGTGTCCCCAGATCAGAAATGCATTTTCAGTTTCCCCTTATTGTTAATTGCTTTCTTTCACTTTCCATCTGGCTTTGTATTTCTGGCTGTTCTCTCTGATCTAACCCAAATACTCTTACAGATTGTTCTGCCTTTATTTTAAGGATGGTGTTTATGATCATCTGTTTCCCTCAGCTGGAGTCAGCTTTCCTGGCTTATGTCTCTCTCTGCTCATCATTACCTACCAGCTGAATCTAAGTTTAGCTGCTTGGATAAGTGTTTGTTCCCATATTAATGTTCCTGATACTATGGCTGAGGCTTCTTGAGCTTGCATTGAAGTGTTATCGTTGCAGGAGAGCAGAATTTAATTGTGTCCACATTCTAGAGTGAGGATAGATCAATCAGTGGATCGATCAAAGCATCAGTCTCCTTACATGGTGGTAGCTGGGTCCTGTCTTCTTTTGAGCTGTGTGATCACCTCCCCTGGCTCTTCATCTTGGTGTGAGAGGAGAAGGCGTCTGAAAAGTCAGAACAGTTTTGTCCTTGTTAGTATGTATAGGAACAAGAGCTTTTTTTAAAAATTTTGGTTCTGTCTTGTATTTGTTCCTTCCTTTGTTAACTAAACCCAATTCTTGCTAGAGAGACACTAGCATTGTGTCCTTGATCAACATCTACACAGTCTCAGCTCTTGTTGCAAAAGCCTCACCTTGTGCCTCGCTCCGGGCACAGCTGATAACGCTCCAGAGGATGGTGGGGTGTGTGTGGAGAAGAAATGTGAAGTGTAAGTAGCTTTCTGTGAAAAGGAGGAATTTTCACATCAGAACTAGCTCTATGAAGTAGAAGAACAACTTGTGCTACTCGGCTAGTAAGTGTGCTGCTAAATTATGCAGCAATGTGCTCCCCTTGATGAATGTTCTTAATCTTTTGTAGGCACACAGGGAGTCTTTCACAGAGTCCTTTTTAAGGTGTTTTTTGAAGATATCTCACATGTCTGCCTTTTGTGTGCTTGGATTTTATTTTAAAATGTTGGAATCTGGTTTTATTTTTCACCCTTTGAGCTGTCTTTATCCGGAGCTTTGAGTATGTGACTCATTGTCAAACCCTTGTTGTGCTTTGCCTTGAAGAGACAGAATGGAGCGTGGTACAGGCATTCATGTCAGTCTCCTGTTAACTACCCAGAGGCCTTGCCTCAGAAAATCTTTTATGGACAGAAATTTCAATTTCTTCACTGCGTGAGGGTGTTTTCACAGAATTCTTCTGTACATATTCAGACCTGGAGATGTGTTTTTCCTGGCTGTTAGATAATCCACCGTACCCAGAATATCTTCTGGATGGTACTTGTGCTCTGAAGTGCACAACTTTCCTACTTGAAGAGTCAAATCACTTTGAATCTCAATTATCATTTAATTGTGTTTGTGCCAAGTTGTGCTGTCTTGAACTAAGAGTGCTTGTACTCTCTTGTTCCCTTATTTATTGTATTGAGAAGTTCTAGTATGAAACTCTGTTTATAGAAATAGGATTGAATTCACACTAGAATGTGTAATATTTTTTTCCTAGCAGTGCCCATCTGACTTGTTCTGTGCGTTTTCAGTTTGGGAATTAAACCTCAGAATGATACAGCAGAAATAAAGCTCCACAGCAAACAATTTAAAGCTCAGTCTTCACAAACTATGAACCCTGAGCAACTGGATATTATCTCCCCTGCATCTGTGATAGCAATTCTTTTTATCCTAATGGACAGAAAAAAAAAAAAAGTAACTTTTTCATAAGACTCCATGCCTGCAGAAGCAATATATTGAGACTTGCATCGTTCTTCCCTGGGGACTGGAAATTCTTGCCATGTATAGTTTGCAAGATCCTCTGCAATAAATGACACTTTGCTTGATAATTTTTCTTTGTTTGGGAGACACCGTGTGCCACTGAAGGAAACCTTAGAAACTGAGCAAGAACTAACAGTAGAATCTATTAGGAAATTTCCATGAGGGATATGCATAGCTGAACATTATTTAATTTATCAAAAATAATAGGATACTGAATACTCAAGGCAGTGAACAAATGAACATGCTGGTACAGCTTCCGCTCAGTGCTGTGTTTGGACCTTAAATTTCCCTGCATAGCAAAAAAGCAAAATTGCCTTTGAGTGATAGAGCTACTCGCACCATTTATTTACATGTACATCTGTATGACAATAATATACAGTAATGGCTAGATAATGTGACATACATCAAATGGAATTAATACAGTTCCTTTTGCAGCCACTTTGGAGAGGAAATTAGGCATGTATGAATGCGTGCCAGACAAATGAATTCCATAGACACTTATAAAAGATACTTTATATTAATTTGGCAGCAAACTTTTTTTACATCTATCTATCAAAATCTCTCTTGAAGGAGAAGATGCAAGTGTTTTCCTATCTTAAACCATGCAGTGCTGCAATATTTAATCTGTTACAGTATTTCATCTGTCACTGAAACAAAGGCAGAGATAATGCGTGTACAGAGATTTACTGTGTTCAGCTTTGAGGTCCCCATTGTCAGAAGGACATGGAGCTGTTGGAGCGGGGCCAGAGGAGGCCACAGAGATGCTGGGAGGATGGGAGGACAGGCTGAGAGAGTTGGGGGGTTCAACCTGGAGAAGAGAAAGCTCCAGGGAAACCTTAGAGCCACTTCCAGTCCCTAAAGGGGCTCCAGGAAAGCTGGGGAGGGGCTCTTGATCAGGGAGGGGAGCCATAGGACAATGGGTAATGGTTTTACAGTGAAAGAAGGGAGATATTACGAAAAAAGAGGTATTACAAAGAAATTCTTTACTGTGAGGGTGGTGAGATGCTGGAACAGGTTGCCCAGAGAAGCTGTGGCTGCCCCATCCCTGGAGGGGTTCAAGGCCAGGTTGGATGGAGCTTTGAGCAACCTGCTCTAGTGGAAGGTGTCCCTGTGCATGGCAGGGGGGTTGGAACTTGATGATCTTTAAGGTCCATTCCAACCCAAACCATTCTATGATTCTATGTCTCCTGTAAAACTGTATCCTATAGTTTATCTAGATTAGTCAGGAGCTGGCTACATCTGGACAGGATGCAGAAGATCCTGAGAGCTAGGGAGACTTCTTGAGGACTCATTCATTCTCTCCTGTACCTTATGGATGTTGGTGCAGGGGAGGATCTGGATTTGGTATCTGAGCCACAATTAACCTTCTTCTTGACAATGTTCTACTTGTGGTGATCCAAGGGCAGGGATGAAATGTAGGTGAGTATCTAGGTGCGGTAGCTGTTGTTGAGTGCCTGGTATAGCTAGGGGAAAAAATAGGTGAGCTTTTGGACAACCAAAACCCCGAAAGGCAGATTCCAAAGTTACATAAGCATTTATTATAATTGCTTTGACCTTAATTAGGTGTGTATCAATTAGATCATAACGAAGAAATGGTATTTGGGGGTGTGGGTGTTGAGTAGTAGTAGTGGAGAAGGCAAGAAAGGAAGGAGGCAAGTAATTTGCTACCTGTGAGACATGGGCAGGTTGGGAGAAAGGGAATTGTAATGCACAATAAAATGTGTCTCAGAGTCAAAAAACTACAGTGTTCAGTTTATTTCCTAGGCCTCAGTTTTAACCATGTTTTGTCAGTCTGAGAGACCCAGAGGTAAGAACAGCAGTTCTGTGACAGGCATCTCCCCCCTCTGACTGGGTGGTGTCATTTTGACAATTCCTACAAGGGCTGTTCTAACAGCAGATCAAATTCCTTGGCTCCTCCAGGTGTATTTTGGCAACTGCTTGATTAGGAACCAAATGCTGTTTGGAAACTATGCAGGTGGGACTAAACTACCATATCCCTGACTGAACCCTCAAATGTCACTTGGGAAGAAATATGGAATTACTCGTTGAGGAAGAGATCAATTGTTGTCTTGCTTTTACAGGCATCAGAAATGTAAGCTCTTTCTCAGACTGTTGGGTGTTTGAAACCCCTGGCTTTTCTACTGTGGAGAGCATTAAGTGTGTTAATCTGCTGTAATGAGTAGCTGAAAAATACCTGAATGCTCCATAAAAGAAGACATGAACACCAAATAGCTCAAGAAAAAATTCTGTTGCTTAATCTGTTTAAAAAAAATACACTGGAGCTCTTGCTGATTTCTAGATGTCTGAAGAACTGAGCGGTTCTATAATGAAACCAAAAAAAGTTTTTTCTATTCATAATTGGTCTTCTCTGGAGCAAGCATGAAAGGTTTCGAAAATGTTTAAAACCCACATAAGCTGATTTGAGTCATTTTAAGTTAAAGATTCAAAGGAATAGTGTTAACTTTCACTAATGTCTTCCTTCTTTCTTTCTTCTTTTTTTTTTTTTTTAAGTCCCTACTTACAGAATGCAGCCTGTGACTCCCCTGGGGATTCTGTCTCTTGTTCTGAACATCATGTGTGGAGCTTTGAATCTCATTCGAGGAGTTCACCTGGCAGAGCATTCATTTCAGGTAACCCTGATTGAATTGAAACCTGTTAAATGAGTGGAAGGGAGAGAGCTATTTGGGTAACCAGATTAAAGGTGGCTGTTTTGCTTCTCAGCAGAGCATACATCATTCTGCAAGAAGTGTTTTGTTTGTCCAGGGAATGTACAGTTGATTTCTTACCTGCTAAACCTAATGAGTTTCGTTATATATTGTAGCACGTTGTGTTTTATTCTTTTCTAGGGAGATTAAAATTTGGAGAAATATTTCAGCCTTGCCAGGCTGACTGGATTTTTTTTTTTTTTTCCCCGTTCTTGTATTTTGCTCTAGATGCTCTTGTATTTTGCTCTAGAAAATGTAAACAACTTTTTAAAAAGGAAAATAAAAAGAAGGCTCCTGATTGTATGGTGGCACAGTTTTATTTGGCTGTCACATCAGCCTCAGTTCTTGGCATTTTATTCAATGATACTGATCTTGCTGTTTAACAGTGTTACAGTCAATCAGCATCAACTGGGATGAGAGGTACTTGATAAAATAGAGTGTTCTAAAATATCAAGTAGTACTTGCTAAAAGCAGTAGCTGATGGAGTTGTTTGTCACTTCTTCTAATCCAAACAGGAGGACCGTGAAGGAATTGGAAATGTCATAGCTTTTTTACTACCTTTTCTAGCCTGTGTTTTTCAGGTATGTTACCAGTAAATAAAATGCTTTCTGATTGTTTTTATATTATAATGTACAAGACAAAATAATTTTCAACTAAGTAGAGGGACAGTGTGGTTTTCAGTTTCCTTCTGAGGTGATTCCACTGAGTATTCCAGTGAAGGGCCACAAGTACAGTTAAAGGCACAATTTGACCCTTGGCAAACTGCAGTTACAAGCTTTTATGTGTTAACATGCCAAATGGGGCTGAGTGGGATAAATAAGCTGCTCGCCCAAAAATGGTTTGTTTTCCCAAAAGGACAGACTCAGTATCTTTCTGACAATGGCTTTTGTAGCTTAACTACCATGAAAGACTAAGCAAATACAGGATAGCAACATTTGTGCTTAAAATTACTTTTAATTCGTGACAAATGTGGTTCCTGACTTAAATGGATTATTTTCTCTGACTTCCTTATGCAGAAGAGTTTGAATGAGGAAAATATTATATGCCCCAAATGGGTTCTTCTTGAAGGTCCCTTAAATGCGCTGAAAACGGTGGTCGTTTGAGGTGGTGGTTGAGGGCAGTATGTTGTTTGCAAAATGTTAAATTTTTAGGGTGTGATCCCAGGAAGCTGCTGTAGTTGAGTCAATGGAAGGAATAATGTAACACCTACATTGTATTCATTGCTTAGTACCATTGCATTTTGCTAATGGTTTGGGGATTGCTGTGTGTGAAGACTTCTATTTATCTGTGATATTTAAACCCATCTATTTGTTGTATCATAATAGATAAAATTTAGTGTCTTTCTGCCTTCTTACACCTCTGCTTAGGACAGAGTTTGAAGATGGAGATACTGATTTGGATCTAAATACAAGCCAGAGAAGCTAAATAAAGAAGAGGTCTCTCTTACTGTTTTGATCTATAGCAGTCATCTTCACAAAATGCCTGTGCATAAATTGAGCTCGAATGTGAAGAGCTTTCTATGTGCTGATCTCTACTTGTGTGATCAGCACAGTTGGAAACTGTGACCTTAAGTGAGAAAGCATGATCTGCCAGAGTTAAAAAAGTAACTTTTCTGCTAGCACTTCATGAGTTTTTAGTTTTCTCCTGTAAGGGCTGTTGCTCTTCACACATGCTTAGCAAATGGGTTTCACCTGTTCTTGAATTTAAAAGGAAAAAGAGCCCTAAACTCCAGAAATGATGGTCATTCTACCTACTCTAGAGAATGAAATCCTTTACGTATCTCAGGAACAAATACAGCAGAAGCAGATTTGGATTTGCCCTTTGCTTTGAGCTTCATGGTGATCGCTCTCATGTGACATGGACGTGCCAGCAGTTCCCAACTATGTCCTTTGCCTATATGTACATGATATAAGGCTAACACTGTCTCTCTCTGGTCCTTTTCTAGTGTTACTTGTACCTCTTCTTCAGCTCGGCAAGGAAGGTGAAGACATTTGTACTTTTTTTCTCTGTTTGTTTGTGCAACGTTTACTTGTACGGATTGCGGAACCTCTGGCAAATAGCCTTTCACATAGGAGTGGCATCTCTTTCTTCTTATCAGATACTGACAAGGCAACTGATGGAGAAACAACCTGACTGCGGAGTATGAAAAAGAACTTGGGGTTTACTACTCTATTTTTACAACTGGTTTTTGGGTGGTTTTGGAGGTTTTTTTGTATCAAACTGGCCCAAAAATAGCTTGGAGTGTTTGTAAAGATTCGTGACGACGGTTGTCGCAAGGAGGGTATTTCAGAGCAGCTTGAAATAAAGTTTGACACTGTAATTGTGTCAAACACGCGACAAGGAATTTAACATGGCGTGTGGTAATTGTGCATGGCAGATCTTGCCTGGTGTCATCAGCCAGGAGGAGGTTCTCCTCACCAGAAACAGGCTTTTACTCCTTGACTAATACCATCTAGACGGCGTTTCGCCGTTTGTCTTACTGGCTTTGTAACAATTTGGCAGGTCAATGTCTTGCCAGGCCAACGCTTCTGAAAATATCAAAATTATAGAGTAAAGGGAAGATAAAAGTGGTGGGTAACATGTTTGTCTCTAGAATTCGTTAAGATTCTTGGTAAGTGTAAATAAAGGAGTTTGCCATAATTAGATGAGCTCAATATTGGTGGGGAAAAATTGTTAGGAGGAGCTTCAGGGTAATTTGTCTGGGTTTTGAAGGAAAGGAAAAGGCTGTGGCTCTCTTAAAAACCATAAAGGCTATAAATATCTCCTGTCTAAACAGCACATTGTAGTTAACTAAGTATGTACTCATTGGTTAATTGCAAATATGCTTGGGTCAGCATAAAATAAATCAAGTGATCTTTCAGCTCAAGTGGCCTTTATTTCCTTGGTTAAGGTCACTCTTAGTATAAGGGTAATTCCATGTTCGGTTGGTCTGTGAGGATAATAGATCTTTCAAGCCTACTTATGACAGGCCACTGACTCCTTTACCTTTTTATTTTAAAAAAAAAAAAAAAAAAGAGTAGCTGGTGAGTAGAAAGTCATTTCCAGTAATGGAAAGGAAGAGCAGGTTCTCTTTATTATATAAAACACCTTTAGTTAATGGCGTTGAGTTCTTAACACTAAGATGAATTTATGAGTGTGCACTTTTGAATATAGTACTTAAGAGTGGAAATTCTTAACCTCTGCTGCACGGGGTGTTCTTTATGTAATATTCTGAGGTGTATGTGGGCATTTTAGAATATACATGAATAATTTAGGCTGTCTGTTTAAAAAAAAAAAAAAAGCATAGCATTTTGATGCAGCTGCCCTTGAGAGGTTGTAGAGAACTGAGATGATGTAGAGAACTTCAGGTGTGTTACTGTGGAAATAGGGTCCTAGATTTTCTTCTAATTTTTTTTTTTTTCATAGGGAACTATTTTATGGTCACCTCGTTTCTTCCACCTAATGTCTCTCACCAAAGATTTATTTTCCTCTCACCTATCTCTACCTCTAGTGGTTGCAAAGTGATTAACATGATGCAGAGTTGTTTTCCCTGAGTCTGCAGAAACACTTAAGAAAATTGATTTCTTGCTTCTCAGTGAATTTTCCTGGAATCTCCTGCTGCAAACACGAATATCCATGGACTGCCAGACCTGAAGGCTGTGGTGCTGTGCCTTGGAAGTGTTTCTGTGACACAGCTGACTGCAATCATAGCATCAATAGGCAGGTCCATTACACCCTGAACAGTTTCTGTCACAGCAAGAGCTTTTTCCAGGAGTAAAATGTAGGTGTTTCTTTTCCATCCCATATTAGCCCATTTGCTGCAACAGCAACATAATGAAATCCTTAAACTGTGAGGAATGGTCTAGGAGGAGTGATGGAAGGAATATTTTAGCCAGGCAGCTAAGAGAACAGCTAGAGCTGTGTGTCGTAAGGGAATGCTCTTCTGTTACAAGAGAGTGGATTAAAATTGTCTGTCATTGCCCAAGTGGGGAAGAGAAATGAGGCCAGAATTTAACCACTGTCCTTAAGACACTCAGATGACCCCACAGATGGGGGAAGTTTATTACTGATAAGCTTTGAAGTTTCCTGGCTGTTCAGTCCCAGTTTTACTTGGGGATATGACCCGAATCCCAGCTCCTGCCCTTTTTAGCCTCCAGAAAGAATTGAAAAGAGCTTTCCTGGTTCTCCAGAAGTTGGGATAAAGTTTGCCTGCTGTAGCTTAAGGCATGTGGAGCATTTACAATGAGGCATGGAACCAAGGAACCATTATTTGCTTTTTATTCCTCATCCTTGTGTTGAGCTGATGGGAAGAATTTGTAACATCCCTGATACTTCCTGAGGATCTGACTTTTTGCTTTATCATAAAACAAATCCATCCCTCTGCCAGGTGACTGATAGCAACAGATCTGCAGTAGGAATGGGAGAAAGAGGAGTTTAGATAGCTTGTGTAATTAACGTAATTAGAGTGGATGATGATCAAATTGAGCTGTTGCTTAATATTTTCTTTTGCTTGCAAACATTTCAGTAAAATCAAACAAAAGCAGTTGGTGCTGGTTACATTTTTTGTGGATTAGATGGAGGATGTGACTGGATCTTTTCTTAAATGAACAAAGCTCTGATTTGCTGTTAGTCTTAATCCCTTTGCAACCTTTTTTTTTTTCCTGTAATATGTGTAAACCGTATTAAGGAATCTAAATGGATTAATACGTGTGGGTTAGAATCTGGATTGTGATTCAGGGATGAGGCAGAGAGTGCATAGTTTGACCTTATTTTACCTTTTTTTCTCCTCCCTTTTTTTTAAAAATGTTAATATTTTGCATTACTCCTCTATCTGTATGGTGTTTATACAGTTAAATTTTTTTTCTTCTGGTGAAACAGCAAGAGGAATAGAATAGTTTACATTGATCTCAGTGCTTTAAGATTTAATAAAAAAGAGTGATTTGCAGTTTGAGTATGTGAGATCTGACTCATAACGTGGGATTACGCCTGTATCGAATCAAATCCCCAAACAGGAATCCATCCCTTCTTGTTTGACTTTAAACTGTTTAATATCGTTTGAATTGCATCTCCTTAATTCTGTCACTTTTCAAGAGAAGTCTTTTGGAAACTCTTCTCCTCACCCAGCAGCTCAGCAAAAGAAAATTGGCAAAGAATAAACTTCATTAATTTCAAGATTTGCAGTGCTTAGTCACTTTATGAAGCGGATAGTTTCCTGTGGGTTGTTTTTTGGTTTAATTTTCTCTCTCCCAAAGACCCGTTAAGTTTGTAGAAGGTGGGCTGGTACCTTTTTAGACATTTTTTGCACTGTATTAATAATTGAACCCGTGTAAATGTGTATAAAATCATTTTGCATGTATATGTATATATGTACATATATCTAATAAATGGCTTTTTTTGTAATGGTTGTCTTCATTTATGGTTGTGAAATAGCTGGTTATATTAGAAACAAAGAAGATCAGTCATTTCATCTTTGGGTGCATCTTTAGTGTTTCGTGTGGTGGTGTTCAAAATGGTTTAAAAATAACCTCTTTAACAAATAGCTTCAAGATCAGAGTGACTTCAGATGCTGGTACATGCTGGATTGGATGTGCTCAGGGTGGCTCTCTCATACCTGATCTCTCTGAGCCCACACCAGCTCTTTTTGTTGAGGGGGATTTAGGTAGGATTTTTATTCAGGCAGCTACAGCCTGAAGAGCGACTGATTCATCAGCTGAACTGTATAAATGTATTTATAAATATGCATTTAGCAACTTGCTTATCCAAGCAGCAGATTGCAGTAGGCCGTGATATCATCTCTTTGGAGCTTTAACAGTCTTGCTCTTTACTTTCAGAGACCGTGTCACAGAGGCTTCTCCCGTGGAACTTGCATTTTGAAGTGTTGAAGTACCTGAAGTAAGATGTACCACGGTCCCCTAGGTCCTTTTCCATCCCTGGCAGTGAGTAATGGAGATTTTGCAGATAGCTGTTACATTTTTCAGCCTCGTCTCTTAATAGAACTAGGCCTGTTAGTTAGTCAGTCCCAGCTTAGGGCTTGTGGACTTTATTTGGCCAATTTCAGCCATTTTTTATAAAGGCTCTGAAAACGCTGCTTCATCAGGCTTTGTAGAAATGAAGGGCTTTTATGCAACAAAAAATTCCATGTTCCCTCCTCAACCTGATTGTGTCAAGTTTAGATACTGAGAAGGTGCTTTGGGAGAGTGATGCTTTGAATGGCAGGACTCACAGAGGACCAGGAACCAAAGAATTGGGTAAAAAATCAAAAAGCTGGAAGAAATCAGGCTTGTGGAAATGGTGTTTCTGCCCATTTTTCTACTCCCTGTTCCTCCACAGGCACAATACATAGATGTCTGTAGCAGGAGCCAAACGTGCTGGGTAAAGGGCTGGGTTCTTCCACTGGTAAAAAGTGGAAATCTTTTCTCATCTCTGAGGCTTATTCTTCATCAAGGAGGCGGTTGTGGATGAAGTGGACGTGGGAGAACTGCAGATTCTCGAGGGTTATGCCTCTGCTTGAAAGTTCTATCCCACTCTTTGCCCGGACTTGGCCTTTTTCTCCTTGGAGCTTGCTGGGGATGCTGGCTTGCAGCAGGGAAAGAAAATGTCAGCCGTGGGCTTGAGAGGGTTTCGATGCTGCAGCGAAGGAGAAGGAGAGAAAGAGCGAAGCCTGCGTGTGCCCCTGTGATGAGGAGAGAGGCAGAGCAGTAGGGTGTGCAGACAGGAGGTGGTAACAAGGAAAAGCTGATGGCAGGGGGGAGAGAGAGAGAGAGAGAGGGAGGAGAGAGCCTTATTTTTCTGAACTGCTCTGCCCTTTGAAATCTAGATGTTATTTTTGCTCCGTAAATAAATGATTGCTCAAAGCGTCTCTCTTCTCGAGATGCCAGTGGAGAAGAACAGCAGCCTTTCCCATTTTATTTTTTCTCTAAGGTGAGGGGGGGGGAAAAAGCAATTATAACTCCCTTCTTCTTTTGAAGATGCTGATAAAAGGAGGTGGGAGGATCAGAGGGTCCCTGTGCCAAAAGAGGAACAACTCCTGAGGTGATAGAAGTACATGTTTTTATTTTAAACAAAGTAACTCCACTTCTGCTGTGTGCTGACTTTTCAGAGGTGACCTAATTGCATGTAAAAACTCTCTGAGGTGGGGAGGGGGAAGGAAACTGTGGCCACGAGAAAAAGAGCAGCTCTGTCTTCAAAAGTGTTACCTCCTCATGATGCTGGCTCGCTCGGCTCTCGTGTCCAAGGCCACTCTTGGTGCAAGACCAACACCAGGGGCTGTTGGAACGGTGTCTCTTGAGTCATGTTTCTTCTAAGAGCGATCGACCACATGCCTTACCCTCAGCAGTGGGGTCCCTCCCCTGAGGATGTGAGCTGAGGGGGTCAGAGGCTTTATTCTGAGTCTGTTGGCTTTTACAGGTACCCCCTGGTTGTCTGCAAATAAATCTCTACTCAAGGGCTGACCTTTTGGAGAACATCTTGGAAAGAAGCGCTATCACGTCTACAGGAAAGGAAGGTGTGTTTGAGCTCCCTGGGGAGGGAAATTAACCCTCTTCCCTTCAATCTGTCTTTTCCCAAAGACATCACAAAATGATAAGTTTTTTTTTAAATTTGGACAAATGCTGTGCACTTTTCCCTCCCAAGTGGTGGTGTGGCAAAAACGAGGACCTCGGAGTGGGAGTGAATAGTATCTGCTAGGTTTTCCACCCTGCAAATGTGTAATATCCTGCAACTGGGACTGAATTCATCAAGCATTTCAGGTCAAGGAGAGGAGCCACTAACTTCTGCAGACAGATAAAAGATAATAAATATTCCTTCTCTTGGGGCTGCCCCCCCCTCACCCTGAGATATGGGAGTAGCTTTTTTCCCCCCACATTATGGTGGTGAATAACAGCATGAGCTTGAACTCGTGCGTGTCTCCGATTGGCTTTAAGCTAATTGTTCATCAGGAAGATGCAGCTAAAAGGGGAGGTGTCTCCCCATCCCTGAGGCTGCAGGTCTTCCCCACGAGTCACTTTTTCTAGCCTTTGGAAGGCTCATCCAGGCTGCTTGGAAGAACCACTTTAAAAGTAATTAAATGGTAGCGCAAAATAAAGAGCCCTTAAAAGTCTTTGCTTTCTGTTCCCTCTTAAAGTACATGATAAGCAAAACACAGAAGCATATAAAATTCCCTTTGGTGGAATAAATGTCGTCGGATCTAAGAATGGTAAGAGAGGTTTGAAATAACGACCATTAAAATGTAAAGCACCAATCAGTATAGCATGACATACGGCTGCGGAGGGCTGAGATTTCTTCTTTCATTATGCAAGGCAAGACATTAACATACAAAATCCCTCATTTCATGGGCTCTTGTAGGGAAATGCTAAAAAGCAATTGTGCGGAAAGTTCAGCTCTGAAATACATTAGCGCTCATCGGTATGCGCCGGGCAAAACAAACCAGAGGCCTTCTCCTGGGAGGTGCCATCTCTTCCCACCTGCTGTGGCCTTGAGTGGGGACTAAGGGGGTAAGATCAGCCCCAAACTGTTGGCAATTGCCAAAGAACGAGGCCAAAAAACCAAGTTGAGCTGCAGTGAATCATAGAATCATAAAATTATCTAGGCTGGAAGGGACCTTTCAGATCATCGAGTCCAACCATTAACCTAACATGGACAAACCACCACTAAATTATGTCCCTCACGCCACATCTGCCCATCTTTTAAATAGACCCAGGGATGGTGACTCCAACACTTCTCTGGGGAGCCTGTTCCAATGCTTGACAATCCTTTCCATGTAAAATTTTTTCCTAATATTTATCCTAAACCTTTCCTGGCACAACTTGAGGCCATTTCCTCTCATCCTGTCACCTGTTCCTTGGGAGAAGAGACCAGCCCCCCCTGGCTACCCCCTCCTTTCAGGGAACTGTAGAGAGTGAGAAGGTTTCCCCTCAACCTCCTTTTCTCCAGGTTGAACACCCCCAGCTCCCTCAGCTGCTTCTCAATAGACTCTAGACCTCTCACCAGCTCTGTTGCCCTTCTCTGGACACACTCCAGCTCCTCAATGTGTTGCCTCTAAGGAAGTTTCTAGGTCTGCTGAGTAAGCCTGTGCACATCACATCAGGCTTTCAACAGCAGAGAGCCCTGTGTTTAATGGGCTATGGTGTGTCCTGGCCAAAGTGAGGAATGCTGTGCTCAGAAGATGTGTCAGGGATTCCAGCAGCTCTGCCTCACCCTAGGTTTTATTATCTTCATTTATTAGGTGTCACCTGAACTGATGTACAGCATCAGGCTTCCCTGTGGGGGTGGAGGTTGGGTATATCTACTTTCCAGGGGATGTCCCATCCCCGGAGGGGTTCAAGGCCAAGTTGGACAGGGCTTTGAGCAACCTGTTCCAGTGGGAGGTGTCCCTGCCCAGGGCAGGGGATGGGATTGGAACTCGATGATCTTTAAGATCCCTTCCAACCTAAACCATTCTACAATACCTTGGGTGTAGCCAGCAACTGGGGCATCCTTCCAGAAGATGAGTCTCCTCCCATGGGTAGTGCCTTTCACCTGGACACAGGCTCTTGAAAAACACGCAGATGTGTCATGGTTTGAGCTAGACTGGTCACTGAAACAAATGACACAGAGCAGGAACCTCCAACGCCGGAGGCATCTCGGAACTGGCAGCAGAGTTGAGCTGGGTTGCCATTTCAGACTCAGAAGCCAGAATTCCCCAGATGTGTCCCATGTTGGTGCTAGTTTTGGTCCAGTTTTGAGCCCCCTACCACAAAAAAGACATTAAGGTGCTGGAGTGGGTCCAGAGAAGAGCAACAAAGATGGTGAGGGGTCTTGAGCAGAAGTCTTATGAGGAGAGGCTGAGGGAACTAGGGTTATTGAGTCTAGAGAAAAGGAGGCTGAGGGGAGACCTTATTGCTCTCTACAACTCCCTGAAAGGAGGGTGTAGAGAGCGGGGGTGAGTCTCTTCTCCCAAGTCACAGGCGACAGGATGAGAGGAAACGGCCTCAAGTTACACCAGGGGAGGTTCAGGCTGGATAT
Source organism: Scolopax mira (assembly GCA_004320125.1). Taxonomy (NCBI): domain Eukaryota; kingdom Metazoa; phylum Chordata; class Aves; order Charadriiformes; family Scolopacidae; genus Scolopax; species Scolopax mira. The sequence continues at coordinate 34,338 of BJBW01009335.1, forward strand.
CAGGAAAAAATTTTT
>BJBW01009339.1:0-11753 GCA_004320125.1 Scolopax mira
TTCCAACTTATGCCCATTGCCCCTCGTCCTCTCACTGGCAACCACTGAAAAGAGTCCGGAGCTCCCTCCTGGTTATGGGTTGTAGGAACAGCTTTTATTTTTCAGACAATTGGCTAAAACTTTCTGTACTGTCAGTAGCTGCACAAAGCAGGACAGAGGGGAAATTTACCCCCAGGATGGACTGTGGATCATAAGAGCAGCTCCTCTCCTCTCTTGGCCAGAGCAGCAAAACCAAGATCTGAACTGGCAGAGTCGCAGGCTCCAATGTTTGTGCATTTAAGATATTTCACAGAGATTTTTTGGCCTGGTATAATAAAACTACAGCTTCTGGAAGTGTGGGCATCACCCTTCCCTTATACATTAATCATGAAATGATGAGATGGCTTTGCTTTTTCCTTTCTGATGCCATTCCTCTGATCCAACACAAACGGAGTCAGTGGGGATAATCCCTTGGGAACACAGTTTTCAGCACTCATTTGGCAGGTGTTATTTTACCCTGTTTTAAGAGGATTAGACAAAGTAACCATCCAGAGTTCACAGATGGGTGTCTCCCACTTCAGCGATCAAAACCTTCTTGCACATTTTTTTTGCCTTTTAACCACTCCCTGGCAATGTGAGACAAAGAAACTCTGAAAACAAGTTGTATTGAAGTCACTACCAAGGCATTTCTTGGTATGCCAACTGTGCTTCAGCTTTACACCTTTTCCCTTGTTTTTCAAACCTGCTCTTGCTTGTAACGTTTAAAAAACACACCATGGACAAACCGTTTAAAGGCAACAGTGCAGAATGCCAGCAGAAAAATAAATGGGGAAGTAAGAGAAACTAAGAGGTTTGTCAAATCTGTGTTGTTTATTTATTTATTTATTTAAAATCTAATTTGCATTTGGAGTGGAAAGGGTGTGTAGTCATGTGGAAAGTGAATTAAGATGCCTCACTTGTAGGTGTTAAAGAGAGAAACACCTAATTTTCCAGAAGGAGGTGACTGTTGAGAGATGATAAGGCAAAGCATACTTCCAAGCTGGACTTCAGAAACTCTCTACAGCCTTTTGCAGGGGAGTGAGGGTAGATCCCTCTCCAGACCCAGCAGTAGCCACAGATAAAAGAGTCCAGTTTTGCTTCACCTGCAGAGACACGTCTGCCATGAAACACAGAGGCAAGGGGGGACATTCGTCCCTTTCTGTTGTCTTTCTTTGCTTCCCTCTAAATCTTTTGCACTTGCTCCTCCTTTCCCCTCCTGTTCTGCTGCAGCCACACTTCACTTGCTGCCCAGGTAATGCTCAGCTGGCAGCTGTGCCAAGCAAAAGCCTGAGTAGAAGGAGTGTCTGAGACTACATCTGTAGCAACTGCCTTTTTGGCTTTTATCTGTTTTATAGAAAGGGAAACTGGTATTATTCAATCAGTTTTCTGATGAGTGTGACACTGCAGCTCTTGCTTAATGTTCATTTCAGAAGTCAGGCCTGCAACAATAAATGCACCAAAGGACAGAGTGTTTAACACTTGAGAAGCAGATTCTCTTAAAGCTTGGCAGAAAGGAAAACATTTTCTCACCATGTTTTTTTTTTTTCTCAAATACACGAAAAAGGAAGCTGATTCAAAAAGATGATGAGTTTAGCAGACAAACAGATGAGCAACTGAGCCCAGGGCAAGAGAAAAAACAATTCCCACTGACTGTAATTCTTGGTCTAGGTCAATCCTTTTAAGCAAATGTGTCAGATGTTTGAGGCAGGGCACATCTCCTCTATCATATATTGAAACTGGGATTTGAAACCTACTTTGATTTGAAAAGCTTGAACATTAGTCCAGGTTCGAGACTGCTAATGTGAGATCATGGCTACAATAAATAGCAATACTGCCTTTTATGCACGTGTTTGCTATTCCAGTTACTTGAGTAAACACTGTATTCCATCAAGTTTCAGCCTGGGAACTGAACCTGAACCCAGACTATATTTTGTTTTGCCTTCCTTATCCGTTAGCTTCATAGTAACAGTGGAACTAGTGCCTTGAGGCTAGGTCCACTCCGTTATTTATTGTGGCACATAGTAATTAGGCATCTGACTTAAGAACCTCAAGTCTGTGCAAGGTACCTCCATTTGATATATGGAGTATGAGAAGTTATTTATCTCAGAATGGGAAAAAAGGCAGAGGATATACTGAGCAGGGAATTTCAGCCAGATTTCATCAGTGATTGGCCAGAGCAATAAAGATCCTGGAAAGGTTTTACTACCCATCAGGGAGGTTATGCACACTTTCTCAAAACTAAAAAGATACAATGGGAAAGACTAGGAACTTAATTTCTAATTCAGCCTTGGCTTTTTTTCTGGCTTTTATTAGGGTACTTTGTCCATTCTGGGGGAACATTTCCCACCCACGTAACCTTCGTGCCTATTCTCAAGCACACTTTTGGTTTAAATTTCATATGCCGAGTTCTGCAGGTGCATCTTCGTTAATTATTTTCTTGAATTCTCCAAATATGAAACGATGGGATGAAACTGCCTTGCATCAGCTAAAACATCTACTTTCTATTAAATTTAAATATTTTAAACTTTTCTTGGTATAATAAATATATTTCTGCTGAAAAATCACTCTGAGGAAATTTTTCATCCAAAAAAAGATATTGAATTACTTTGTGTAGTTTTTAAAATTAAATGCTAAGAAAGCCAACATTTTGAAATGCTATAGTTGTAACAAGTAAGCAAATAGATATTTTTTTCTTCCTTTTTTTTTTTTTTTTTTTTGTCAGGCAACTGCTTTGGTAAAAACTTCCAGGCAGTCACAACTTCATTATGAATTCATAATAATAAAATAATTTTTTATCATAATTCATTTAAATTACATGAAACTTTTTTTTGAAAAAGCTCCTGAAATAAGAATGCTGATTCTATAAGCAAATTTATAAATTGCAAAAGTATCGAGCAGGTATTTTTATTGCTTTTGCATTGTGGGTCCTTTTCTGCACTGGTCGGAATTGCTGACAGGGGGAATAAGTATGTGTATAAAATGAACGTAGGACTATGTGCACAGCCAAGACTACACTTGAGTGGGTAGAATTTAAACTGTGCTAAGCATCTTCGAGGTTTCCAGAGGAAATCTTTTAGCTCTGATATTAGTGAAGCTCGTAGGATGAATTGACTATAGTGGTGTTGGAGAGGGTGGTGGTCTTGTTGTGGGGGCTCTTTAAGGGAATGTGAACTTTTATCTCATTTGCCAAATAGCAAATGAATTGACCAGATAAATTTTTCTCTCTAAGGAAATGAAAATGCCACATTTACTTACTTCTAAAAGGGCACTTTTGTGCCCGAACTTGAAACACTGCTGAGTTCAATGGGAGAGTTAATGTATATAAACGTACATTTCATGTCCCCCCCAGTGACTCCAGAGTGGAGCTGTTGGGAGGCAAATGCAGGGGGCCTCATACAGAACAGCATGTGTTCTCAGGCTGTCGTATATCATTATCTATCAGTGTGAGCATGGGGATTGAGTGAGGAACACCAGTGTTGTGGTCTTGCCTTTAACGTTGACTTGCTATGTGGCCTAATTAACCTCTTTAGATTTTATGTTCTTGGTTTCTAAAATGAGGATAATAATCATTATTTACCTGAAATGGGATCTGTGCAGCTTAATGAGGCAGTATTTGTGAGGTTTTCAACTACAGAAGATGCTATAAAATTCAGAATAGTAATTGAAAGGAGGATTTGAGGTGTCAAGCTAGAGACATGAATTACACGACATATAGCCTTTATAACAATGGGTGATGATCTGTCAGCATTGTAGAAGAAAAGGTGCTATCATTAGCTGACATCTAACATCATCATTAATTTTATATTGGGTCTTATATCTTCTAAACCAGGGGTGGAATTTTCACAGACACATCCTCCCCTAGACATCAATGGGAATTTGGTGTTCAACCTGTGGTTAACCTGGGGCAGGCTGCTTCTGTGGTGCTGAGCTCTGCTGGGGGCAGCTGAGGAGGTGCAGGTCAGCAAAGTCCCCCCATGCATTAAACGAGAGCTGTGCTTAAGTATTTTGCTGAATCTGAGCTTTCAGAATAAGCCATGTTCGGTGCTGTGCCCCACTGCTGATCCACAGCCAGGGATGCTGGAGCTTGCTGGCAGCATCCTTTCACTGGCAAAATGCATGAAGGAGCACCAGCAGGACTCCTGCTCTGCCTTATGTGTTTCCTTTCTGGCTAACACCAATGTCACAGTAACATTAACCAGGGCAGATAAATGAAATGAGCCCTGAAAATGTTAGTGGTAAACAAACTTTGCTTTACTGATATGAAAATTTCCTCTATTTAAATAGAATTTTTAATGTAAAAGCTGTGTAGACCAAAAGAACTTACCCAGCTGCTGTACCAGGCAGCCACCTTGTATTAAGGATATGTTTCTTGCTGTTTTACAGTCAAATAGAAAAGCCAATATTCCTTGTCATTTTTTACATATTTGCTATGGGAAAACCAAAAGGATCCTGTACCAATAGTCCCTTTACAGTAAGAGCATCTGGCTCTGTGGTTTCATGTGAGTTTTAATGTGCCAGTGCTGTGCTAGCTGCTAGCATTCTTTTCCTTTACCTGCTTTCTACCTGGTGTATGAAGAGGAAGATTTTTTTCCCCTCTCTTTAATACAGTGCCAAGCTGATATATGTTTTGAAGACAGCAGCTTCAGTTCAAACTTAAAGTATTGTTAGGGTGGGGCAATTGGTGATGAATTTTAAATGCTGTTTTTGTAAAGATGTGTCCAGTGCACTGCAGGTCATTTGAACACTCAGAGACTGCTGCAGCTTCTCACAAAAAGAGGAGGAGGAGGGTGGGAAGAGGCATCTGCAGCAAAAATATATGATGGCATTTGTGTTGTACAGTATAATTGCCATAGTCAGAACAAGGGATCTGAGGTTAAGCTAGGGACAGGGGTGGGAATCATCTCACCTAAAGGTAGGAAATTGGTCATTTGTTTCTGTGCAGGAAGCCCAAATTTCACTTCAGAAACAATTAATTTGACCTACTTCAGTGTCAGCCATAAAATGAGATGAATTAGGACCTAGGAAGAATCCTTGGTCACTACAGAGAAGCAGGACTTGACTAAGGAGAGCCCAGTCATGCCCTGGGCATCTCAGGTGAATTCCACCCAGGAGTTGCACTGGGGTCACAATGAAGCAGAGGCTTTTAATACCATTTTAGAAACACATTAACACATTATCAGGGAATGGTAATCCTCTAGGCCAGGGGACACGGACCTACTCAGAAACCCCTGGGTCAGGAGGGTAACGGCCACCTGGGGATATGTGTGGATGCCTTGTACAGCACCAGCTGCAAAGAGTTACTTTGCATATTGCATAATGAACACCTCTGCATAACAAACCTGCTGCCTTTGGGTGAGCATCAGTGCTGTCTGTGTGATGGGAAGGGGCCGTACAGAGGCTCCCTGTCCTGCCACTGGAAGGAGCTGTGTAGCCCACCTTGCTGAAGAGGGAGAAGCCAGGGAATTTCACTCACCCTGCACCTCCTTTTCCCTATGTACACCAAGTACAGTTCTTCTCTTCTTCACGGTGCATGGCACTGTATTTCCAATTCAAGACCCTGATCTGAAACCAACTCAAATAAATAGGAAGACTTCATATAGTAGTATAATTTGAACGAAGTCTTTACTGTATTTTCTTCTCAAGTTTCTCCAAAATTCCCTTGTAATAAATTCTTAAAGCTGGCATCTGATTTCTTGTTAAAAGATGCAAAAAATCAGTTTTTCCTAACCAAAAGTCAAGAAACATGTAAGTTTTTTCTACTTAGGGTATTTGTTCCATTTTCCCCTTCTTTACTATCTTCACAGATTAAGATACACCTGCCAAAACAAGCCTTTTTGGTTTTATTGGGCATTTAGAATGTGCATTTATTCATAAGGTAATTTTATCTAATTTGATCTGAAAGTAATCTCTCTTTCATTATACAAATAACTATGAAAGCTTTTCCTGCAAGTAAGTGCATAAATACTATCTAAAAGTTCTCTTGTCATTCCTGATTAGGAAATCAGTTCCTGATTAGGAAATACAAAACTAACAAAATGGCTACCTTCAAAGAAGCTGAGGCTTTCTGCTTTATTTTGTTTCCCCTGATCAAACCCTGTAAAGAATCAATGGCCTTTTTGCTCTGTGTGTGTGTGTCACAAGATTTCAAGCTTCCTTGTAATCGCTATAATCTAACAGAATGCTGTTAAATGCTGAATATCCAGGACGTGTCATTAAGCACCAAGCAGGGAAAGCTTTAAGCTTGAATTGCAGAATGCCAAATTCTGACTTAATTTATATTACTTGGCATAACATCTGTCAGAGGATGGACGTAATTATAACCCTCCTCTTCTTGTTTAATCCCCTTTTGCTTTCCCTCTGTTCACCTCTCAGCTCTCACCAGAGCACCAGCCGTCTGGCTAGGAACTGGAATGTGTCGCCCAAATGGAGACCTGGGTCTGTAAAGACAAAACCTACTGTAAGATATTTTTTTTTAATTGGCTGCATGCTGACAAATACAATATGGGTTTGAAAATGTGGAGGTTTTTACTACTGATAAACTGCAGATCTCATCTGGAAACAAAAAAGAATGTATGGAGGTAGGTGTTAGTTGGTGCTTTTCATAACTGCTTCGAGGTAGTGAGGAACTTTGGGACTACCTATTTTAGGGTTTTGTTTTGCCACCCATCACTGCAGTATCTGTACGTGTACCATATAAAACAGACTAGGAGAAAAGAGACCATAGCAGACCTCATGAATGTTTGACTCATCAGCTTTTCTTCTGTTTACAGAAAGTTTGGCCTGGATGAAAAATATTGTCTCTAAGTACCAGGAAAGGCTTTCAATTCTGCTAGTCTAGTTTGAGAATTTAGAACTATTAGAGAGTAGGGAATTAAGAAGCGTCTTTTTAAAATACAGAATTAGATATCTAGCTATTAGTTATTTAGAAAAGTGTCAGGGAAGAAACCTATCATGAGTTAGCAATCAGATTTGTTTCCTGAGCAGCCTTCACTGCAGTGTTAACAGAGTGTCCGAGATGTCTTGACATCAACATTCAAACTGTGGTCCAAACCACAAGAAACAGCAACAACCAGAAATACATTGTTTCTTTCCCAGAGTTTCTTTTTGTGAAGTCTTTGTTTTATTCATGATTTGTTGTCTAGTTCTGTGCTCAGAAAATGATTCATCTCTCACAATTTTTCATATCAGATATCCATACTGCATGACTACTGGATTTTATTTGTTTTATAATTTCCAGCCTAGAATCTTTAAAAGAAGTTTAGGTTATTTTATTTCATTGGCTACCACCAGCACTAAAGATTATGCAAGCCAAATTAGAAAGACAAATATCAAATTTAACATAGACAAAAAACAACAACAAAAAAAAGAAATTTAGAAATGCTCTCTTTTTTTTTTTTTTTCCTTTAAATGTACCTACTAGGCTTGTTTACAGCAGAAGTTTTTTTGGGACTTCCCAAAACACATCAAGTAAATAGGAGTGGAGATATGTTTTAATCATGAATGAGAATGTTTTAATCAAGTCAGGTTTACCTGCAAACCATTACTTGGAGGTTGGCTCCACTGGGCTCTGTTGTCCTGCTAAAGGACAACAGAAAGGATCAGTGAGTGATTTAGTTATTACAGGTCCTCTTGGAGCTGTGAGCTGCCCAATATTGCCTCCCAAAGAAGGACTAGCTCTGCCAGATGTCTTGCTTTGCTCGGATAAGTCATGTTTGCTGAAACAGTAGGGTTTTGTAAACATGGCTCATTTTCATTGAAATTACCAAAGGGACGATTACACTGGGAGATTAGCAGCCAGATACAAGGAGGCAGTGACTTTCAGAAAGTGTTTTTCCAAGCTCTTTTGTGTACAAAGTTATTTAACTGAGTGATTTTTATTTATTTCTTTTTTAAAGTATCAGTAATGCCCTAAATTGGATATAGCCATTTTGTATGGCTCTTCTGCCTGTTTCTGTGACTGACATTAAAAAGAGCAATCATTCTAATTGGAGGTCCAGTTGACAAAGAGGCTATGGCCATGTGATCTAAGCAACCCATTGGGAAGGACAGCAATGATGCAATCAGGTCTCTGTGAAAAAAAGCTATAAATGTGAGAGTGGAGGAGGCAGGGAGAATGATGTAAGGGCAAATAACCGATAAAGCTCTCCAAACTACAGAAAAAACAGCGCTTCATAGTACCAAAGCTCTCCTGTAATTGGCCAGCAAATAAAGAGGACAACAATGGCATTGAAAGCAAAGGTTTTGAGGGATAAAGTGGGAAAGGAGGTTGTGCTGAGAGTAATGGCCTTTGCTGAAATATGGACTTTTTTTTTTTTTAATTTAGAGGCTAGTGCTTGTACTTTTCTTTAACATATAAATATTAGCTTATCTCCTCAGCTAATCAAAGTTGAATCACACCAGGGGTATAACAAAAACAATTGTATAAAGCTGTTTTTTTCCTGTGGAAGCTGTTTTGGTGAAGCTGGGATGCCCTTGCCAATTGTTACTAAAAATATTATGTAAATAATTGAAATAAATAAATACAGCTGAGATGTGCAAAACCCAAAGGCTGGCTGTGTGCAGCACATGCTTCACCTGTTGGCCAAGGTCTGTGCTTCTGGGCTATGTTTACTTTGCTTTCAGGAACAATCTGAGATCTTTTTCAAGACTGGAAGTCGAATCCTCAAGTCAGAGATGTGCAGTGAATTGAAATTGCTGTTTTCTGGACAGCCATCATTGCTTGCCTATTAGAAGGTACACAGAAATACAGTAGCAGAAGAATGATTCTCTTTGGCATCCCACAAATCAGTAACATCTGTATTCCAAATTCTTCCCTCTGTATTTATTGCTGCCTTTTTTATTTTTTTATTATTTTTTTTTCTGGTGGAGTCACTGCCATTGCTATTGTTTTAGTTGCAGCTGATGAGTCGTGGGCTTTTGAAATCATTAGTGATTCCAATGAGCTGTAGAGAAAGAATAGTATCATTTCTGCCATGCTGTTCTTAGTCTCCCATGAAAGTGAAATCTATACAGAACTTAATTACATTTTATATCTCGTGCGTTGTTTTAACATAACTAATATTTACAAATGGATTTGACAAATATCATTGTGTTTAAAGGAAGGACCCCCTCTATGTTGTCTTTTCAACTTACTGCAAAGAAATCAGAAAGAATGAGTTCTTTAGGAAACTTTAATTACTAGTTGATTTCATTGACCCGCTAGGCTGGTGTCATCTGCCTTCCAGTCTTTTTCAAATCATTCCTCTGTCATTTAGATGTTTAGGGATCCATTAGTATGTGGCCATAATAATTACAATGATTAAATTTAGGCGTTTCTGCTGGAAAGTGTTTTTCTCATTCCAGACAAAGGCAAAATACAACCTCAGATTTCTGATCTATTTTTTGTACTAAGTGGATGAGATTTGTGGATGAGTGTAGGAGGAAGGAAGCAGCTGATGGGAAGTTTATGGAGTAAAGGAGGCATTTTGTGGAGTCTTTTTGAAAGCCCTGACTCACATCCTTCTGTTAGAGGATGTTCCGTTTTCTTTTTCCTGGCCACAGCCTAAAGCAGGTTTTGAGCAGTAAAGGTTGTAGGTTTGGTTTCAGTGATTTCAGTTCTCTGACCTAGCCTTCTCTGTCAGTTTTGTGTTTTGCCATTGAATTTCTAAAGTTTTAAACACAGTAAAGGATATGACTGCAGGCATTTAACTAACAAATACTAACAAGTTCATCTGATGTCTTCTGCTTCTATTTAAGGAGCTGTTTACTGGAAAAAGACGACTGCGTGGTGGTAAAAGCTAACAGTGCATTCTCATGACTGAATATATCTGTCAATTAAAGCATTCTTTGAGGTGCTCCCTCAAACTCTGACCAGTCTTCTGACCCCCTCATCTGCTGTCAGACTACTAGTTTGAGAAGCTGATTTTCTTGTGCTTTTTTTTCAAACTGAATTTTCAGACTATCCAAAGGTATTACTCATTTTAAAGCCACTTGATACTGGAGAGGGTGACCATCAGAAACTAGACAGAAGACAACTCCCATTCCTCTCCTAAATGGGACAGAAAGAATGTGAGTTCAATGATTTCTAATAACCAGTTGGGATATGGAAAAAATCTAAGCCCCTATTCCTTCACAAGTCCTAGATTTTTCATATACAAGTCCAAGAGAGAAGGAGTGGTAGATGTTCTGAATTATTTCTCATCCTTTTGCTGTCAAAGGTGAAGAGGTTGCTTTAGTCTAGGCAGCCAGAACTGCTGTGACTTCATGTTTTGTAATAAAACTTCTGACTGCTGTAGCTCATCTGTAATGAATTCTTCAGTAAATAAAGAGGTCTACGACACATCAGGCATCCCTTGTATGCCCTGACGTTCCCTGATGCAGAGCTCTGTGTTCACATGCTACAGAAATTGAGGTTTGCTGTGTAAAATACTCAAAAGGCCCTGCTTGTAAATATTGGACTATGACTTGCAATTTTAACTCTACCACTTGCTTTTCTTTCTTAGTTTAACAGCAACAGCTAAGTAAAAGTTTATTTTCCGTATGTTTTAGGAAATGCAATGATCAAACTAATTTTTAACCAGGCTAACCTTTCTGTCACAGTATTAGCTTTATGCCTTTGTTGCTTTTTTTAATTTCTTTTGTCACCTTTGTAGGCAGTTGAAGTAGACATTTTACTTCAAAAATACAGTCTCTTACATTAGGCTAGAACAGGAAGGTAAAAATAAAAAAAACAAACCACAAAAGAAACCTGAAAACAATTCTTGCTTGATAAATGAATTCATATCTTTTCCAGGAGAAGAGAGAGGAAAGCGAAACACAATTAATTTAACAAATTTTTCATCTTAATGTTTCAGGGGAGATTGATGCTGTTTACATAACAAATGAACTTACCTACCTTTGTTCCAACACAGCTGCTGTTAGTTAGCCAGATGTGACCCAAGAGATGCCCTAAGCACATTTTTGTTAATTGGGCAATGTATCTGTTTTGGAGCATATAAGGTGTGACTGACAAACATCTGCCATGAGCACAACTGTCTCTGCATTAGAAACTTGCAAATAGATTTGGCCTGCCTCAACATCTACTGGCATCTTCTGGAAACTTTACAAACATATCAGTGAACATTTAGAAATGTTTCTGCCTTGAATGTTCAATTTTTATTTTCTCTTATTTTCTTCTCTCAACATCCTTTATTAACACAGTCATTTACAGGAAAGTTGAGCATCTGCAGGGGCTTTTAAATTGGTTTTGCTTTTGTTGATGCTATTATCGTTTGCTTTTTGTTTGTGATGTGTTTTCTTTGTTTTCTTTTTTTTTTTTAATATCACTCACCTTTAGCAAAAATTTACAATACCCTGGCTGGGATATCTTCTTCAGCACTGGCCACAGAGCAAGAAGCTGGTTTATGAAATACATGCTCTCATGTAAATAGATATCCTCTAGATCCTGAATGGAATTGTCTTCCTTGCTGAAGAATCCTAGTTCTTGCATTTCCTTCCAGATGATTCCTCTTAATGGTAGAAAGCAGCCTGTGGCAGACTTCCATGCTATCCTAACACTACGCCAAATAAAGCTGTTTCACTCTTTTGTTTTCACTTGCAGGATGTTTTGTGGTATAAATCAAACATTCCTGCTTCGTATGTAAAACTAGGAGGGAATTAGAACAGGTCTATTTTTCCTGGGGAATTGTAAGAATGCAAACTGTTTCCTATACCAGATACCTGACAAGTAACAAGCCACCTACCACAGTCTAGAATTA
>BJBW01009339.1:11837-54900 GCA_004320125.1 Scolopax mira
TGAACTATGATTCTGTTGGTTGAGGAGCTGCATTAAAATAAGAGCTGGGAAAGGCTGAGGGAAGTCTTGGCTGTTTCTGACACAACTACACAATTACAGGTGTACTTGTCTGAAGTTCTAGAAAGTACTTATACGATACAATGTTGTTGTATACTAATCACCACCAATGCTCTGCTGCTGTTTTTTCATAGGGTTTGGACTCTTGGTAATACCTGCATGATCTTAAAAAAAAAAAATAAATCAGTTGATATATCCAATGTATCCCTTTTTATAATAAAATGTCTTTTGGGTTACCATCCTAGGACCAAAACAGATTCTCTACAATGTAAATGAATTTCAGTCAGATTGCTTGGATGTATACAAAATGAAGATGAAATATCACTAACATTTCACATGTTTTTCCAGTTGTTAGACTGGAAGAATACATATGTTTTTTCATTCCTGCAGACAGCATTATTTTCTTGACTAAACCAGGAAACCCTCCCATATTTTTACCAAATAATTAAACCATTGATGAATTTCAAACTGATAGCAAATATTTCTACACTTCTGTGACTTTGCCCATCAAGTTCAGTCAAAATTCGGTTTATCTTTGAAATAATAACTTAGATGAAAATTTTTTATCTGGCCCAGGTGCTGTCAAAGCAACAGATCTGTCATCTCTGGAATGTTTCTTTGGAATAGTAAGCCACTGTTACAAAAGGCTGTTGCTTGCTTTTCCACTGGTCTGTACATTTCTGCAAATATCTTGGATTAGCAACAAAATCTGGAATTGTGAGAAAATAATGTTTCAGTTTGGTAAATAAAACACTATACAGTCATGCAAAAGAAATCCATACTCCATCTTCCTTACTTTATGATTGTATCAACCTGTAATTTCCAGTCACATGAAGAAAGAGGGGTGTCAGCATGTCACTTGCATCAGTTAGAAGGAAACAGACATGGAAAAGTGGTATAATTCAAAAAGAAACACTGATTTGGGAAAGCTGACTTCTTTTCTTTTTCTCTTTTGTTAGTTCTGTCCATGCCCCTCAAAGGAAAGAACTGTCTGTACAACATACATATCCAGATATTCCAAAATCAGCAAAAGGTAAAGAATATGATTTTTTTATTTGTCCAGTATCTCTAAATATAGTAGTAGTAGGATCAGATGAACCTTTTCAGATGTAGTCTCTGCAGACTTTTCAGAACAAATATTTACTGTTCCAGCTTTTCCTTCAACTTTCATGTGAACACAGAAGTCTTACCAAGAGCTTGAAAAATCATGGGGAATTTCTTTAGCAGTTTCTATTTAAACTCTTAGCACTACATAATTTTTGAAATTGTGTTTTATAGCTCTCCTCAATCCACTGAGACACCAATTTCCTAGAAAATAGTCATTGGGTTTTGTGCACAATTGATTTGTTCGAGACTTGAACTGCAAATCATTGGCTCTCCACTTCTGTTACACAGGCTGCTTTCCTCTTGGATTTTGGCCTGTGTGTCTATCTCACCTTGCTCATGATTTAGTGTAGACACATAGCAGTTTCTATTTCTGAGACAAGGTAGAAATAAGGTTTAATACTTGCATGTATTTTTTGGTGGAAGAGATAGTGGGAAGGAAAGGAAATTAAGTAATTTCTTTCAAAAAGCATGACAAAAAGTTCCCCAAAGCAGTCTGTCTCTCTTGGTGATCTTACTACATGTTCTTGAAACTAGAAGACAAATTAAATAGAAAATCTAGACTCCTTAAAAACTTTTACCACTTCAAAGAGTGTGCAAGTGTGATATAGAGAAGGCACAATTAACATCAACCCTGACAGTGTTGTAAAATGTATGTTCAAATAGAATCACCAAAACAATGTAACGTAATTTTTCCTATTATCACCAAAAATACACATTATTATAAAGTAGACATAGTTTATTCTAATTAAAGCACTCACCTATTTTAGATAGAAGGACCACATGAAATAGTGACAAATAGTGAGTGGTGAACTTTTGAATCATATATTATTTTTATTATCACCTCAACCCTATATTTAACCTAGTGAGTACAGCAGTCAGGGTAAGGGATGTAAAAGGTGTTCTCTGTAACAGTTGGGCCTGAATTCCCAATGCCTTCCAGCTTTTTTTCAATACACAAGGGTAGGAAAATCTGTTAAAAGAACAAAATTCATAAATAAAGAAAAAGATGGTAGACAACAAGGAAAAATGAGGTAACAAAACTAGTAAGAACAGTAGTAGCATAAGGGATTCAGCTAGTGAAAGTGTGGCAACAAATATTGAAAAGAAAATAGATGTGATTAATGAACAAGTGCTGCCGTGCTTTTGCTTGTTAATGAAGGGAACATGAATGAAGCAAAAGTGGAGAAAAGGGAGCTTCTGAGGCAGAATCTGAAGGTGGGTATCTAGGATGACAAAAACATGATGAAAAAAAGTTTTGATTGGGATATCAATATCGAAGGACCTGTGCAAGCCCCAGAAGAAGCAGAAAACAATGTTTGAAAAAACACTATGCTTCTAATGGGATGGAAGCAAGATGGCAAAGCACAACTGAAATAGACACTTCCTGGAATCAAACTCCTTAGGAAGAGGATGATAAATTAGTTCTCATATACAAGCTACACTAAGATATACAAGCTATACTAAGATACTGAAATATACAAGTTAATTAAGCAGAATTAAGTGGACGGATAAAAATAGGTCTGTAACTAAGTGTGATTGAATTGGAAATCCTGCACTAGGGAACTGAGAAAAAGCCCTTGAAGAGGAGCTGCCAAACAAGAGGTGCCCTGCTCTCCCCCACACAAGGGAGCATGTAAAGAGAGATGGATGGGAGCTCAGAGAGCCTCTGTGGAGAGGGCAAAGCAGTGAACTGGCAGCTCAGAGGCAGGAGCAAAATAATTTAGGACAAGAAGAAAATGTTTGAGGTCATTACAAGAGCTGTCTGTGAGAAGAGAAGACTGAGGAGAAGACAGGCTGTCAGGCAGCAGGGAAAGGAGACAAGCTGGGAAGGCAGCATGGAAATGGCAGAAAAATTTTCAAGAGCCTGAAAGGAGAATTGCATGTTGCAAAAACATCTCAGTGTGTGTGATGGTGGATGTGCCTGGACACAACCAAGTGCCTCCCTTAGTCCTGGGTTAAGAACAACAAATTAAGAGGGTTAAGAAGGATGTTTGAGGACTCCTTGTTATTACAAGGCTAAGTGGCTGCGGTTCTGAGGCATCACTGTTGGGGAACAGAGAAGTGATTAAAACACCAGAGGAAGAGCCTGTTGTACTAAGACTGTTGAGTTCAAAAGGCTTTGAAAGAACTTCAGTTTCTCTAAAGCATTTAAATACTAGCAATGTCCTCAAGTTACAGGTAGAAAAGCCATCTGGAGTTTATTTTAGGAACAACAGAAAAAGCCTTCAAGGCAAAGGGCTCTGTGTTTAAAAGGGTTATGAAATCACTGAAATAGAAATCAGGAGTTATGAGCTAAAGTAGTGCAGAAGAACCTGACCAGGAAATTAAACTGCATCACAGAAAGTCAGGATAAGGTGACAATTGCTTCATCATATTGAACTGGACACTTACATGGCAAAACAATAGCAAAAAGCTTGTATCTGAAAAAAATTAAATTTAAAAGGAGTGGACTGCGGTGTTACTTATGACCCCAAATTAAAATGTGCATTTTCAGCAAGGGAGAGGTTGTTGAGGTCAATAGCGGGATAGCTGATGAGGTGGAGTCTTGTTCAAGGTAGAAGCAAAACTGCAACAATTCACAAGAGAGAAGGCAGGGAATTACTTCTGTAGTTTGGTCCTGTGTTAGAACAAGCTCTGAAGGAGATCATTGAGCTCAGATGTTCAATTGAGTTACCAGATGTCAGCTGAAGTATCTCAGGAGTCTGAGTATGTGTCTGTAGCCTCTAGTTTGAAGTAAAAACTGTTGTCTCAAAGCAGAGTGAAATCTTGACCATTGGAGCAGAAGGATGCTGTTTCCCACTGGAGCAGTGGGAACAAAACTAAAAACAATAAGCTTGCTGCTAGATAGTTCAGTCAGCCTAAAAGGCATGTATGATACAATTGGGAACAACAGGGAACTCAGCTCAGTGAGTTCTTTGCAGGACTATTTTTCTATTTTAGACATTAATAACATTCAGTGCAGGTGTAAAATGTTACTGCTCTGACTTTATTATTCAGTTTTTTCAATGCATTGACTTAAGTTTCTTGACCCTTGATCCTATCCTGTCTAAAATGAAATCTCTACCCAGAAAACACCTTGAAGCAGCACTTCACAGCTCTGTGACAACCAATGAGTCTTATCAGGTCAATGCATTAAAGCCGTAGCAAGCTTGTTAGCCAGATCCTGGCAATCAGTGATGCAATGTAAAGTCACTTTCAGGAAATATTCTATGCTTCCAAAAGACACCTGCAGTCTGTAAAGATATTCTAGTTTCTCCTAATTTTTGCACACAAAGTAGCAGGAGAGAACTCAAAGAATGTCTTATATGTCCCTCTTGGAGCACTTATGGTGTTTGCAGCCATTTGCAAAGTCATAAAACTACGCATGTTGTTAAAAGTGTTTATTGAATATGAGAAAAAAAACCCATAGAGTTTTCCTTGGAACCTAAGCAGGATACAAATAGCTTAACTGAATGCACGTCTCAATACACATCTTCAATTTCTCTGAATATGTCGTACCTCTGTCTGGTGCTTGTAGTGGGAGGGAATCGTCAAAGATAGAGTATTTTGGACAAGCACTGCTGTTGAGCAGGTCAGGAAAAAACACCACTTGTACTGTAGGCCAGTCAGTATGTGAGATTCAGGGTGGGATAGTTTTTTAATAGTTTCTCCATAATGTTTTATTTTTCTCAGTAAGGTGTCTATCAGCGAGTAAGATTTGGCTTTTATTTATGTATTTATTCAAGCATTTAAATATATAATTTTTGTATACTTATCTAGTAAAAGTACTCTGTCTCAGCTCTGGACCATGCTGTACAAACATTGGAAACTTCTGCCTAAATTTTTGTACTCTGAAGTAAGAGCACAATAGGTTAGCCTAGATGGCTATGCTAAAGGTTTTTTATTTTCTTAGGAACCAAGGAGATGCACTACAGTCCTGTTAATATGTAACTCTCTTAATCTTTCTCTTGCTTCTAAATTGAAAATTGTCCAGCATGCATTGATCCCTAGCTAAGAATTGTCTGTTTTCCCCTTTTAGGCAGATTCAAATCTACCAGCTGGTTCTCCAAAGCTGGTTCAGGACAACTGGGTCTTCAGGGAACAGTAAATTCTGTAATCCTTCTAGTACTGAAAACCTTTGTAAGATAACAGCTTCATCAGAAATAAAAACTAAACCAAATCACAAAGTGCTGTAACTGAGCTAATAAATGACCAACTGGGTGTTGTCTAGGTATTCATTTGATTATATTATGCTGTTGATCTCTGGGAAAAGTCACACCTTTTGATGAGATCAAATGCTCAAGGTTAAATTAGTAGAGATAATTTGCTAGCATCTGAGAAGGGTCAAGAAGCAGAACTCCTTCATAGTGATATTAAAGGTTAAGTGCTCTGGACAGTGAGTGTCACAGGAAAGAAAATGTATCCAAAGGACATTTTAAGCCAGAGACACAAGTGCTGGGAAACTAAGTATTCCTAAACTTTTTAATTATCCATCTGTAAAATCTCCCAAGCCACTGCTGTTGACGATTGCTTTAATTCTCACCCTTACCTGCTGACATCCATGGGGCTGTTAAATATATGTTGTGTCACTTCATTGGTTTCAGAAAAATGGAAGCAAAATGGATGGACTAGGAAAAAGGACTAAAGATCGTTTAGAAAATCCTTTTTCTACATACCAGAAAGAGCAGAGGTCCTGATCCAGATCAGCAGGGTGTTAGAACAGAAAAACAATATATTGTGTTTTGGATGAAAAGCAAGTTATCTAAGTCAAATAAGAATTCTACACCAGGTCACTACATTTTAAACCTTTTAATTTACATTTGTAAGATGATCCAGCCAAAGAGACATTTGACAGCAAAAAAAAACCCATTCAGAACTCATACTTACTGTTAGCTGCTTAATAGACTTTTTCTTTTCACCCCTGAGGAAGCTGAAATAAATAAAAGATGGGAAAAAATCAATATGCAAACAGGTGGAAAAATTTATTGGCTGAGAGTGTAAGCAGAACTAATTTAGATAAGGGAACATTTCTGGAGTAATCCAATGTTTCAAAATAACTTCCTTTGCAAATGTTTGACCTTAAGAATAATCCACCATTGATGAAGGTGTACCAGAAATGTTTGCTTCACTTCTAGTAGTTATTGCCTATGTAAAAACATAGAAAATAATATTATTTGTATTAATACAATGCTCTTTCTTTTTTTTTTTTTTTTTTTTTTTTTTTTAAATTCTCTTTGGTCTATCGTAATTTCTCGATTCTGGCAGGGCTGTTCTTGTCTGCCTTTCCCACTGTCTTCTGTCTCCCTTCTTTCTCTCTCAGACACCCAAGAGCACTTCATGTATAGTTTTTATTGGTTTCTTGAAGCTGGCTGAGTTCTTTGTCCTAGAGTTTCTTAACAACATATTCAGTGAATGCAGCATCCTGAAGACTAGAGCAGAGGGTAATACCGGTGCCTAGTATCTTAGAGTATGTACCTTCTACTTCCTGGTTTCAGGGAAAGCTTTGGGAAAATTGGGACCTGTTTTTCCAAGTGCTCACCCGAAATCCACAGAGGAAACCATTAAGTCATCTGGGATCCTGAGAATCCTGAGACACTGGGATGCGCTACTTCCCCTATGCCTAAATGCTCTTCCTAAAACAAGATAAGCGTTCTTTGGCCAGTATCCCATGTAGAGGTTACTTGTAATTAGGTAGAAGAAAGTGTATTTATCCTCATGGTTTCAACTTTATGAAAGTTGAGTAGTGAATGTCTTTTTGAGATAAGCATTTCATTAAAAAACTTAGATGTGATACTTTATAAACAGTTCTTCCACCTGAAGCATATAATTTCAGGCATGGTTCAACTTCAGCCAAAGACAGGCTTGGTAATGCCTTCATAGTGAGACCTAAACAAGGTGTGTCCTAGAAGCATGTGCTGTTGACATCCTGTTTGGCTCAGTGGGTTCTATATGGGCTCTTAGTCTCTAATTCTTCATGTCAGTCCAGCCTGTGGTGTTCCCAGCTGTAGTGTGGGCAGGCAGATCTGATTTTCACCACTGACAAGTCCATAGTGCAATAAACACAGAATTTCTTAGCGGTCCAGTCAGGGAGAAACAACAGTGGAAGTAAATATAGATAATAGTTTTGTGATGGCTCTATTTATGTCTTGCCTGCCCCCTCAAAGTATCTATGTTGCAACCGTTACTTTTTACACCTTCTGGGTAACTTTGTCAGCTGTGTTTCTGATCAGCCTTAGCAAGTGATCAGTATTCTGCAGATCACTTTTTTCTAAGTTGTGTCCTTTTTGAGGTTCAGACTAGAAGAAACATCTATGAGGAGACCCATCTTTATACACCTAAATACACACTGTATTTGAATGAGCAATTATTACTCTCTGGGTGATCTGTGATTACTTAGTCCTGAGAAAGGTATCAGGATATTTTGCACCAAGATGGAGACACCAGGCAATGGAAGGCGAACAAATGCATATTCATATCTCACTTGGAAAGAGACATGCACAGATTCTCTTATTCCAGACAGTGTATAAACTCTCTGAATAGTTATGGCAAACATTCACAAACACTTGTTAAAAACGTATTCTAGCCATGATCCTAAACTTTTTAACTCACACGTAATAAAGAAATTGTTGTGAAGTTGATGAAGGAGTTTGTATGAATGCAAGTTGGTGGTTTGGAGGTTGTCAGCAGCACATCAGGGCCACTCATTTTTCTTCTGCTCCCACAAGAGGTTCTACACAGTTAACCTACACAGAAGACATCCCAATTGCTGCTCCTTCTCATGAAGCAATTGTATCTGACAATCTACCTGTAATCTCTTTCAAGTTTTGGCTAAGCAACAACAAAAATAATCAATCCTGATTCCATAGAAATTGTTACCTATAGGGTCATTATAGACCCAGGACAACTGTCTTTCAATGCCCCCACCATAAAGATAACATAAGAAGGACAAATAAGGCAAAATAGTTATTTTGGTAGGACTTTCTCAGTACACCAGGATCTTTAGGATTTTATTATGTATTTGTATAAGTGGATGTGCAAATTTTTTATGAAACTATGGCATTTAAAACTCAAATAAGTACAAATGAGTAACACTTAATTGGTTCCTTTTGCCATACCAGATTCAGCCTGCCACCACCAATCTTAAATAAATGACTAGAGTAGCAGAAGTTTTACATTTTCTCACTTCCTTTCCTTCCTTATTATAAAGAGATTTCAGACACAAATACCATTGTTTTTGTTTCCTCTGTTTGTAAGGTCCTCTTATTTTCTCAGAGAATAAAAGATACTGTAGGGAGAGAACATGTCTACCAGATGCAGGAGAATAAGAATCTTGACTTATCAACAGTGTAATCAAATCCTTCAAAACTTAAATCCTTGCTTGGATGATATGCACATATTATTTCAGACCCCTGAATAGTAGTATAATATCAGAACAGAAGAGGAGTTTGATATCTGTTTCCTTCACACATTGACAATAAAAAAATGCTTTCTTATGTTCTTTCACACTTCTTGAAACAAAACTTCTCTCACAGATGCTTTAATCAGAGCTCAGCTCAAAGGGAAAAAACATGTGTAGTGAGCATGTGATTCAGCATCTTCACCATGCTCTAATATCTTCACTTTACAGACTTGTTTACAGCCAAATGCTGTAGTAAGTCTAGATCGGAAGGTAAGGATCTTTATCACTAAATAATTATAGAAGTGTAGTTCTGTATGACTCGGTATTTTTCCCTAGTGCCAGTCCTTTCTTTTGCTTCTTGTACGTCTCCTGAATGATGAGAGACACTCCATCAGGAAACATGTAATCTTCTGAAAGCATCACTGAATGGCAAGTATTCAAGGAATTCAGTCCTCAGGTTGGATCATTGGTTTCTCCACTAGAGCTTGGGCACTGACAGGGTGCCTGGTTGCTGACATAATGCACACCAATCCGCTGCTTTCTTTAGAGTTTTTTATATTTATAGTTATTTTTTATATTTATAGTTCCTGTCTTCCATAGCTATAATCTGAAAATGAGTAATTTGCTAAAGTTGTGCTGTCAGTGTCAGTAATGAGAACAAAATGCTTTCCTGCATGAATGGTGAGAGCTCAGTTCAGTATTACAAACCCCACCTCAAAGGTTCCTCAGCAGTAGAACATTGCCACATGTGTCACTGAATGTGGGAGCTCAAAAAAGTTCCCACAAATCCTTTTAGGATTATAAATCCTATAAGAGGTCATCAGTTCCAATCTAGGATAGTTGTGGACATGACAGTTCCAGGTACTTAAGTAAATACTTCAGCTACATTTAGAAAAGGAAAGGTCACAGGCTGATTTGAGGACCATTCTGTGACTGAACACATGAAGATGCTTAAGTCTTTCTGAAGGGAGAGTAGGCTGCAACACACCTTGATTCTGATATTGATATTGATATTGACCAGATTGGCTTTTTGTCAGAGGGATTGTTTGGGATCTTGTACCAATGTTGTAAAATATCAGTCTTGCAAAAGCATCCCTGCCTATTTCCCTACTAACATCAAATAAATGTTTGTGTTAGCTAGAAAGTTGCTGTAATGGGTATAGAGCAGTGCTGTGGAGCTCCTACACTGTGGTTTTTTCTACCTTTTGGAGAATAATGGGCCACCTTTATGTTGGAATCTAAAATGTCTAAATATCAGCAACTCTGTAGAGTTCTCCTCACCCTGACCTCTCTGGTCTCAGTTCCCTTCATTAAACTCCGCTATTAACATTCACTTTCCATCATGGGAAGAAATGCTAACATTAAAGAATGTGAATATCTAAATTTGCATAGAGAGAGCTATTAATCTTGTTGCACTGTTTGTCTGCCCTTTCATAGTTTCAATCCTAAATCAGTGCCTTTGTATTTCTGAACTGACTACATTCCAAAGAGGAACACAATTTTTAAGTATCACTTAAATAATACACACTGTTTAAGTATCACTCACTTATCTGGCAAATCTTTTAAGAATACATCTGAAGCATGTTCTTTTTTAGATGCATTACTCCAAAGTGTTCCCTTGTCTTTTCCATCTCACCTCTGAGTTTCCTTCCTTAGGCAGGCTCACAGTTTTCCCTCCGAGGACCTTAAAAAAACCCCTTGAATTCTTATTTCTCATTGTATTCAACTTCCACTAAACTGTTTTTAGACTGATGCTAAAGCAAAATTTTTTCATCGGCACTTAGTAAAACTGGAGGCATTTATTTGACTTTATTTGTATTACCTCCATGTTTTACTTCTGGGTTCCAGGACATTAGGAAATTGTTCTTTGTTTCCTTTGCTGGAAATTATAATTACTAAATTCATAATCCCTCATTTTCAAATTCACCAGTTTCCTGTTGCTAGACTCATTTTTATCATCAGTGTCTGGCCAGTTCAATCAATTGTTCCCTGTAGGATGTTTTTCTGTGTTCCTGTGTATTTGTTAGAGAGGAAGAAACAGACATGAAATAATCTATCAGAAATCTCAGGAGGCTGGAAAAAAAATCCACATTTCTCTCTTTTCTTTTCTTTTTTTTTTTTTAAATAAAAAAAAACAGAATAGATCCTCTTCTCCTCTCAAACTCAATACAATATATTTAATAGGGAACTTATAACAAATGATTTAAATACGTTGAAAATAAAAAATTGATTTTTATGAAAAAGGCAGCTTGAGTAACCTGAAGGAAAGTAAACTGAAGTAATCTGAAATAATTATAGATGTAAATATGACTTTGTTTTGGTTTACTTTAGAAGGTATATGTTTTTCAAGTTATAATATGTTCTTAATTTCTATGCACATCATTTAACATTAAAATAGATAATAAACGAGCAAGGTAATGTCATAATTAAACATTCATAACTGGTTGACACAGCATGTGTTTATGTGTACTTTCAGAGATAACTTTTATTTCTAAGGAAATTAAAAATAATTATTATTAGTGTTTATTCTTAAAATCTAATTACTCCAGAGTGGCAAGTTTTGGCAACATGCTGCTTGTGCAGTCCTGCTTGCACACTGTGCTATGATCCCGGCTGGCAGAAAGAGAAGAATTGTGAGGAAATATTTTCTTGTTCTATGTTATTGTCCATAACTTGATGAAAGGCAAGGTGACCGCTTTCCTATACCTGGAATTTAAAAGTTTCAAGAAGTCATCAGGAGTCTAGAATGTGTTTTGTGGTTATCTCCATGCGTTCTAAAGGAAATATATCAACTACATCAGAAGAAACTGGGCTGTCGCATTACCCTATTTTTGAATTGAAAATGGCAGTCCATATGCTGGTTTAAAGAATAGCTAAAAATAATGATTATAGTGTATCATATTTGTGAAAACAGAAAATAACTGCTCCTGGGTTGTTGTTTACTTTGTTGTTTGGGGTTTTTTTTTGAGACCCAGTCGCAAAACAGCTCTCATCTCAAGGAGAATTTTGCATTTCTGAAGATGAAAAACTAAGAACTGAGAAATATTTTATTTCTCCCCTTCAGAGTCAAAAAAAATACTACAAGAACTTGGAAAATTACAACATATTTGATGTTTGATCCATTCTGTTCTCAGCCTTAAAAAGAAATTATTAAAAATTCACTCTGAAGTTAGCTTTGCATGCATCCTGTAGATACAAGCCTGGTTGAAAGAGTGGGTTCAGATTCATAGACATCTTTGTACGTGTAAGGTTAAGAACAGATGAGAAAGTGCAGACCAGTTGGATTTTGCTGACAAACTCTCAGCGACAACATGTAATACATCGGACCTGATGCAAATTTATCATGGGGAGGTGGTTTTAAATATTTAATGTGACGCTTTGGGGCAGTTTTTCTCATTAGGGATTAGCTAGTTTACTAACAGATGAACTAGTTTACTTTGCCCGTATAGTTTCTTTTCATAAGTTACTTTTAAATTTTATTGCTACAAATACTCATGAAATGAAACCTAGAAATGAGCCATACTGCCAGGTAGCTGGAAACCTAACTAGTAATACAGTTTTGTATTTTCATGTGCTATGAGCAATTCTCCTTGTGGAAATTGAAATGCCCAGGTCAATCTTTTTAAGCAGAAAATTGGAGGCAGAGGCTTGGTCACTCCTGAAAGCATATTGTGAGGGAAGGAATTTACGGTCAGACACAGAATTCCTGCCTTTTGTGACTGTATACACTGCAAAGTGATGTTAGTCTGATATCAGTGCAATTCCAAAGAACTACTGCAGTTCAGATGACTGATTCAAAGGGGTTTAAAGGACTTTAAGTTCTTAATTAATGGAAAAATGTTATAATTAGAAGACTTAGCAGGAGAACAGCAATCCTAACTTGGTAATTGTTTCAAGCAGACCATTTATTTATTGCTCTTAAAAGACATTAAACTCCTTCATAAAGTAAGGAAACGGATTATGTACCATATCAGAAGTTTAATATTATTCTATTATAAGGCAAGTTTTCACCACAGTATTTTCACCTCCCTCTTTCTTCCTGTGATTTTCCTTCTCTTTAACTATGAGGATTAGTTGAAAGGGCAGAGGCTTCTAGTTCAGATAAATATGACGTAAAGTCAATGTCAGTTGAAATCCAATGAAAAATGACTCAGGGTTGAGTCAACAGAGAATTGCTGGTCCCATCTGGTGATGACGCATAGCTGACACTATATCCTTAAGTGAAGGCTTAGTTGACTATACTTGATTTTATTTGGGATGTTCCTTCTGTAATTGGCACCAAAGTGATACGACAGAAATGAGAACATCATCTTACCCTCCTTGCTGCTCTATAAATTTCAGCCACTTTTCTTCACCACTCTTTTCTTCTCTCCCTATTCCTAAATTCAGATCTGAGCATAACTAAGAACTGCAGGAGGGATTTCTCTTGTTAGGGTGAGAACTGAACCACTGAAGTAGTCCAGTGTGCAGGTGGGAAACTGCAGTATAGGATTTCCCCTGGCACAGAATACTTCACGTGTAGGATCCTCGTGAGACAGTAGCCCCATATTCTTTAATTTCCCTTCTTTAGCAGGCTGATGAGCTTGAATGTTTCAGATAGCAGAAATTAAGATCAAAGAATGACCTGTGGCCTCAACAGAGAGAATGCCGGTGAGTTTCATGTGGTGTTTTACATAAGGAGATGGAGAGCTGGAGGATGCCTTTGCTGGAATATCAGCTGACCATTGCTTTGAGAGGCAAAGACAATTATTGAAGAGGAAGAAAAGTTAAAATTCAGTTTATAAATATCTAGGCTTTAAGATTTGTTTGAGAATCAGAAAAGCTGACTCAGCTTGAAAAGCCCTATGCCTGGAAAATATTGGAAGGCTAAGCGAGCAAACGAACACTCATAACTTGCAATGAATGCTAATGGACACGTATTTCTGATACATGACATTCTGGTTTTGTTGTCAAAATACCTTGGTATCTACAGAACTTACTGTTGTTCCATGTTGTAATTTCAGTTTTCTGTACCAGAAGTTCTAGGGAGAAAATGTCAATAGTAGAAGTTTCAACATATAAAGGATAAATGAACAGATCAGGGGGGAAAGGGGCAGGAACATGGGGTTATTTAATGTACACTCACAGAATTAATATGGCATGTGAAATCCATATTTCAGTACCTGTCCTGAAGCCTCTAGTTGAACATACTAAGACACAATTTATGTCTAGACAAGCAGTGAAGACCAGCAGCTATGATTCCTCTAACAGTTCATGCTACCATAGCACTCCACTACATTATTCATACCAGCCAGGACTCCAAATCCCTAACCCATGTTTCCTGACACATGAAACATTTGGTGTTGAGTAAAGAACATCTTTCAATTTTTTTAAAAATTATTTAAAATTCTAATATTTAGAATAGGAGGGAGGGAGGAAAAAGACAAGTAAAGGGTGCCAGATCTTGTGCAGTGCTTTCATTCATTTTATAGATACAGCTAGCAGCAGGACTAGGAATTTTTAAGTCCTTACAGAAATAAAAAAAAGGGGGATAACTTTTTGCTTCCTTGTTTGCTTCCTCTGCCTTAAAGTTTGGCTTCTGAAGATGTCCTTGAACACCTAAGGATGTCCTTGAATATCCATTCTTGACTATTAGGCTAAAATTCCTCCAGATGGGGATATTTTCAGTACTACTGCTAGAGCTAGGGTTAACATTGAAATATCTCTATAAAGAACTCAACACATGGGAGATATCATTTGGTTTTGTAGTATCACATTAAAAGCACCTGGGCTCCTTAGCAAATGACACTGTGTCTTTGTCTCCTAATACCATCCTGACAGCTCTTGTTTGAACCACATTTCAGATGTTCTCTATCTTACTGTCTTCATGCAACACTCTGGCACATTCTTGATTTTCTTTTCTTCCTGATAAACCTTGACACTCCCCTTTTTCTGGAGGCTTTCAAAATTTAAGGCTGCACATTATAGTCTTTATGATACCTCTGCATGCACGCCCCAACAACTGTGCTCTTGAGATATATTTATCATTAATTTGGCCATTTGGTTCTTCCCTACTGTTCAGCTATCAAATAAAAAAATCCATTTTTACTGTGCATGTCTTTCAGGTGAACACACTGAGCTGGTGCAGGTATTTGAGCATTGTCATGAAATGCTTTAGTTGTCTTTTCAGTGTGGATTGATTTTATTGTACACTACTATTTTTTTTTTAAATGCCACGGTTGGAGCAAGAGAGACTGAAATCATCTAGCTCCCCACAGAACACCACATAAAACGTTGTGTAGTGAAAGTGTCCTCACATCAGTTCAGAGTTTTTGCTCACCCTCAATCTGAAGAGATCACTTTGAAAGACAGGACATTAAACCTTCTCCTGTGCTTTCTCAGTCCTTAGTCTCTGGTATGACTATAAATAGAGGTGAGAATTTCTGTAAACTGTGATTGTGTTTCAGAAACTTGAGACACTTCTTTAAGAAATTCCATAATTTCTCTACAGTTTTCTTTTAGTAGCAGGGCTCTTTCTCCACTCCATCTTACTGGCTTGTGTGAAAACTAATTAATGGTACATTCTATTTAATTAACAGTTTTTTCTTGAAAAAAAAAGACAGTTTTCAGTAATAGGAAGATGTTCAGAAAGCAAAAAAATAATCAAACGTAAATTTTAGCTCTCTGAACTGTTCTGCTAAAAAGTCTGAATTGTCACTAGATAAAGTAAGAGGACGTTATCTGTGTTTAAGTAATAAAAATAGGTTTGGGGTTTTTTTGTGATGTAAAAAGTGGACTGTGATTTTGGTTTTTTTTGGAATACAAACCTCCCCCAGCCCCTTCAGTATTCCCTGTCAATTTACTGTCAAAACACATGGTACTCCCGAGTATTTTGTGTGTTTGTTGCTAACAAGAAAAAGAAACAGAACATTCTGGCCACTCTTTCTTCCTCTCCTCCTCTCTCTTGTTTATTGTATCTGCTTTGAATTTTCTTTATTTCCATTTTATTCCAAGGACTAGTTTTGTCCATGGGCCCTAGAAAAAGAAAGGACAAGACTCAGTCTGTGACCAATATTCTGAAGAGGAGTCTATGCTGTAGTAAGAGTAAGGACTGTATTCTTTGGTTATGTCAACTAGTTTGTAGAAGTTAAGTGTTTTTAAAATCACAGGAAAGACAACATAGCTTGCAACTTGAGAGTAGTGATGTAAGAGTTTGGCCATTTTTGAATTCAAGTTGTTAAATCAAGTAAATATCACAAATATCTGTTTTATCTACTATTTTATTTGACTGAGCTAACCAAGTTTGTCACACTTGTTCTGTGCTGTGCAGATATACCTGAGCAGATCCTGTCTGTATAGACAGTGCTGTTATTAGGGCACTGGTTTGAGGAAATGGTAACATTTAACACAGCACCACTTGGGAATCCGTGCTGGTACTCTGTCCAACCGGGGAGCATGGGCCATATCTCACTCATCATTCAAACTTGCATTTAAAGGATTTTATCAAAAAAGATGAACTATTATTGATGATTTTTGCTCCTAAATATTAAGATTTTTTCCCCACAATGAAACGTTAATCTCAGTTGCCAAGAGAAACACTGAGTATATCTCAGTGTTGCTGTGTTTCACAGGAGCAGAAAATACAAGCCCTTTTGGGAAGAGACAGCTCAGTCATTTTTCACAGGCTACCAAAAACCCAGCATGGTGAAAACAATTTGCATCCTTTTCCAGTCTGGGCTGGTCCTAAAAGAGATCCCATGACTATGCTGAGGCATTCTGCTCCAATCTGGTATCTCACAATCACTTTGAGTAACTGACTTTGGAGAAGAAAAAGTAAATGGCCTTGTGCATCCATGGACAAGGAAAGAAAAGAAAAAAAAAAGAAGGTGCAAGATATTTTTGTGTGTTTATTCTCTTGGGATTATGGTTGGAAGCTTCTCTTAATGTTCTTGGAAGAACAGAGAGCTTCTGCCTCCAAAATTGAGGTTGCCTGGCACTTTGCACAAGCAGGGTACTTTATTTTAAAGAGGAAAAACTCCATAATCTGTAATTCAGAGTTGACACTATATTAACTAATTAATTGAACATACAATTTTGAAGAAATATAGAATCTGGTAGTGAAGGTACTTCAGTTTATCATTTGATATTGGTCTGGGCAGTTGAGGCTTTCTTGGTCTCTTAGCTTTCCTTCTGTCTGCAGCTTCTCTGGTTCTCTTCTGGATGATAATTTTTCTTCTTGAACTAGTCTGTGTAGACTGCTTGTGAATTGAACTGTTTAACAATATAAGAACAGGTCCTCCAACATCTGCAATTGTAGCTGAAGGACAAATCAGCTCTTGCTGGAGAATGGAGGGAGCAGGGACCACCATGCTGAGCATTAACATGAAATGCAGGAACATCTTCAAAAAAGCAATTGACTTTGTGTGCAACTTCCTGAATTCTCATTTCTGCTTTTAAAGCTCTCTGTGTCACATTAAGAGCCTTTCTCCTTCATCATCTCCATCTCCTCATCACCATGAGAATAAATGAGCTGTCACACATTGAGTACTCTGGGCTAAATCCTGTCCTCAGATGTCTGAAATTTCTTTTGCGTCAGTGGAAATTTCATACACGTGCATATCTATGCATTTTTGTGCCTGTGAGGTGGCATTTGCTTAACAATATGCATTCAGTAGAGGGAAGATGGGAGGAGCTTTAGTTTTTAAGGGAAAGTCAATAGTTACTGTTCTGCAAACTGGATAAAATTTCTACTTTTTCACTTTTTAAGACACCACATGAATTAATGAAAAAACCCTCAAAATCAAATTTGTGTGAGGCTCTCTATACAAATGGGTGGTCTTTACAGTGGTAAATTAGATCAGATTGATTTTGTATTGCTTATGCTTTTTAAAAAATTTATGAAGGTACAGCTCTTACATACAGAACAAGTAACTTGCGGCAAGACCAATGAAAGGCAGTGGCTAAGCACAGGAGGTGACTCCACGTTTAGAGTAGGATCTGAACCTTATTGAAGCTGATGCAAATGCTTTAATTGAGTTCATTAGAGATGAGTTTTCTAAGCGCTATCTATGACAACCACCCTCCTCTTTTTTCAGTTAAAATGATTGACATGGAAATAAACAACTCTTGCTATTTCACTATCACATTTTATGCTTCGTTGCTAATGCTGAAAACAAAAGGATCTATACCCGCTTCTAGAGTTATTCTTGAGAGAATGTGTAATTCTTTACAAGCATTAATGCTATAAAAATTTATTGTCTTTATAGCAAAGTAAAATCCTGCTATCTAGATCACAAGTTTAGAGTAAAAATCCACTATTATGGCACTGTAAAAAACATATCAACTTTTCTATGGCTAATGGAGTTTCTGATATGAAAGTATTATATGACATGAGAAATAATACAGATAATGAAAAATAATTACTGATAAAGTGTTCTTAATAAGTTTTTTTGAAATGGAAGGATGTTCATAACCATAAAATGTTTGTACAAGTGTACATAAAAGATTACTTGACATGTGTAACTAGGACTGTAGGAAAAACATGTGTTTTCTCCTTAATACAAATTAAAGAGAAAATAAATTTGAAGCTAGAAGAGCTTCAAATTCAACATAACCCTGTCTGCAATAGAATTTTACATTATTATTTTAATTATTGTTAGTTAATATGGCTTGATGATAAAGTTTGTTTAGTTTTGGTTTGGTTTTGTTTTGTTTTGTTTTTCCCTAGTAAATCAATTTTAGGAAAAACAGCACTTAATGAAAGATAAAAGGGCATGGGGGAGATTTTGGTGACAAAGAGCTGTTGTGACAATGCTGTGATGAGATGTTTTCATTGGTAGTGAGATTCTTTCTCCCCCTTGCAGCCTAGAGCATGATAGTTTAGTCTCTTTGGAAATGAAAACAAAGCTTGATGTAATAGATCAAAACTCGGAGAGGATATTTCTATTTACTTTTGGGGTTTTTTTAGTTCATTTGGCTGAAAATGTCATCTATTCCACTCTGAGAAAGCTTACTCCTCTTCAACAAACCCTGGCAGCAGATTTGTGACAAGGATGTTGAATGAGCTAAACCAACACTCAGATGATCTATAACACAGAGGTCAAAGTAAACCTTACAGAGTGAGCAGGAAGGATGACAAGTGCAGCTATTTTAGAAACTTTTAGAGTGATCCGAAGCCTGCTGGCTAAAATCAGTGGGAGCCAAGATTGGGACATCAAAGAAACGAGAAAGAAAATTTTGTTTCTAAAGATAGTCTCTCGCACATCATGCTTTTATTTTTTTCCCCTCCTTTGTTCTTTTAATGGTAGGCCTTTGGTTTTTTGATAAGTTCTTTTGCCCTTATTCCTTAGTTCTCCTCTTAACAGTCAACAGTTTGAGAACTTAATTGCTTCCATCCCATTGGGTAGGAAGAAAAAATTATCTGATAATACTATACTTTGAGTGAAAATGTGTTAGTATCATTACCATTTTAAACCTACAAATTTGTAATAAGCTGTGTGTAGAAAGTTGTGAAAAGAAAATATTAGCAAATCCTCCTGAATGACAAGCACTTTCCTCAAAATGCATAGTGTGTTTTTTTCCCAAGAAATAGACTAAATTAATCCAACAATGACAACTTCAGTTGCCGCAATAGATTAGGGATAAATTGCCAAGGAAAAGTTAAGTAAGATACAAACATCCCAATATTTACACAGCTATCCATAGTCTTACAAAACAAAAGGACAAAACCATGGAAAATATGTGATGAATAATAAAGTTATTTCTAAATGGAATTAGTTGTCATTTTAAGTTCTCTGTCCCATCAAGATAGCTTTTTAAGATGAGAAGTGACAGGGAGGACTGGAAGGACAGTGTCTCCTAGTGAGCGTCTGCCTGCTTTGTATATGTTTTGTAGAGGTGGCAGTAGTTTCATCTGGGAAGCCCTTGCATAAATAGCCCTGGACTTTTTAGGGCTGGCTTTGCTTGAATCTATGGTTTTGAAATTTTGGAGAAAATAGAGGTTAGAGAGGGCAAGACATCCATCTGGAAGCTCAAAATGAAAAACAATGTGCCTGAAGTTAGTGAAAAGAAGAATTTTCCACCTCTCTTGGCCAATATTCCAAGTATATATACTTGAAGGGCCTGTGGCAGTAGTTTGGCTATACATTAACACACTTCCCTTTTGGAATTATTATCACTAAATGGGCTCAAACTAAGTGACCTTTAAAAATCAAGGAACATACTCAGCTTACAACTACAGAAGCTGACACCAGGATCAGTGTGAGTTCTTTTATCAGTGGCAGCATAGAGATGAGCCTGCCACTTGATGGTGGGATCTCTGACACTGGCCACCCATATGTAGTCTTTAAAAAGTACATTGGAGCTGAGCTGTGGAAGATAGCACAGGACAGTTAAACACACTTGTTTCTCCGTGTAGTGATGCAGGTAGCTCTTTCCCTGTCTCCTTTTTCACTTTCTGCTTTCTTTCACTTAACAAATAAAGAAAGAGGAGAGACAGGAGCTCTGAATTATACATTGTTGGCCTGGAAACTGTCAGGTTTGCACACTGAAACCAATGTATCTAATATGGAGTCCATACAGCATCCTCTATCAGTATGGTTCTTAGCTTCAGGGCTCAAGCATCATTTATACTATGCAGGACACTGAGTCACAGGAGAGACACAGGCATATAATATTGCTGGGAACTAATGGTGACCTTTTGTAATGTAGCTATTGACAGTAGCCCTAGAATGGATGCTTATTCAGAGGAGAATCTATGGGATATTTTTTCTACTTCTGGAGAGTGAGACATGCAGGTACATGGATTTTTTTCCATCATTCACTAGTATTTTTCTTCCATGTATTCAGGGTCTCTGAATTCCCATAGTTTGTTCTAACATCAACAACTATTCAAACTCCTTTCTCTGCGGCACAAGTTCTAACATCTTAATCACACTTCTCTTAAAGTTATCCTAGGGAAAATAACATGTTTTCATTTTATTTGTTCTTTTTTTGATATACGTCAAAAGTGTGCAGTGGTTTGGGCTTGTATTTATTTTTTTCAAGAAAAGAAGCTTTTTAGCTTTCTTGCTTTTCTCTCATAGAAATATCAGCAATGTCAAGTAAGGTCTTCCCTTTTTATGCTGATGTCGGTCCCTCATGATAAAAGCAAAATATGACTCATACGTATGTTACTGCAGAAACACAAATTGGCTGAGGTAAAAGCACTTACTAGGAGCTTCTTAGGTATTTATTTGTATGATCCAGTGTGTAGCCTGATTGAAAAACTGGCCAGAGGGAGGAGAGAGAGGCAGAGAACTGTAGATTTTTGTCAGACTGCTCTATACTGTTCCTCAGATATTTTAGCAGACATATTTTAACAAAGATAAAGTTGCCTTCTAAAAGTATTCCTGCTCTATATCTCTTACTACAGCAGTTTTTTTCGAGCTGTTGCTGTATCACATATAAAAAGAAAAGGCATAGGACTAGATGGATGAACTGTCATTACTTCTTAAACGTATTTGGATGAAAGGGCATTACAAAAGAGACTGAGACTTCCTCTGGGAAGTAACATCTAAATAAAAACATTTGGAGTACGGGGCTGGGTTTGATTAATGGAGCTTAGTTCTCTTCCTCTTGTTGCAGCTGTGCTCCATGAGTGCCACCAGCATCAAGCCAAGCAGGATGCTAAGGGCTACAAGAGAGACTGAAGGAATTAGGTGCTCAGGCCTGTCCTGATGGCTATGTGGTATCCACACTGAAATGGGGCACCAAAGGGAAGCCCTCCTCACTCCTCTCTCACATTCTGATTGTGTTTACCCAGTGTGAAGGGTGAACAAAATAAGAGAGTGAACAATTTTTGCCTGCAGTTCTTAATCTTGGTGCAAGTCCAAACCTGGACACACAGATAACCACACTGAAAACCTTACCGCTGAGCGCCAGATAGTAGAGTCAATGGAGAGGCTGTGTACCTATTCTCACAGTCACTGAAATTGATAGAAACTTAGTGTAATTTTCACGTGGACAGATTTATGGCAGCTATGTGTGTATAAGAGTGTCATTTGGAACAGGCTGTTGTATATGACAGAAATGTTACATCAAGATAAACAGGTGAGATGGAGGCACTGAAGGAAGTGTTTTAGTCAAGTTCCAGTGCCTGAGAATCAGTTTTAAACATAATTTTGGTTGTGAGTGTTTTCATGATGAAGTGCATTGGCAACAACAAACAGTTATTCCTGTTTGGAACACTGCAGAAACAAAGAAGAAACCCTGAAGGAAAGTGTGGAATTGTCCTACCAAAGCCAAAAGCTTCCAGAAATGCCAAAGACATCTTTTAATAAATAACGCTTTTAATAAAGCGGAGTGAATCTACACATATGATGTGGCATAGCATAAAGGGTAGGAGAGCTAGCTGTCCTCAGAGACAGCTATTTACAATTTGTTCAGATTTACTGCAGAAAGCTTTAAATTGCAGTGTATCTGCACACAACAGGTGCCAGAAGGAGAGCAGCAGTCAGGAGATAAACTTCTTTCTGACAGAATAGCTAAAGCACGTTTTCTGTTTCCAGTTGGAAAATGCTGTATTAGAGCAATGTAATTTCTGGAGCATTGCTGATTATGTAAAAATGAAGCATTTACATAGTATAGCTTTAAAATAAAGTTTACAAAAGGAAGGAAGAAGAACTAGTGACTTCTTAAGACTGAAGAGAAAATCTAGGCTGAGGAGCAATTTTGAGGCTTGCCTGAGTCCCTGATAATTGACTGCCTTGAACTGAGGCCTGGAGTGAAAGAGTCCTCTCAGATGGCTCTGAAAGGCCCAGGGTTAGTATCTGATGACCCAGTTTGGGGCCTGCCCGCACAGTGGGTTATAGTGGCTGAGTGCCAGGGTATAGCACAGCCCAAGCCGGTGACTTAGCACCAGACAACGACAGTGGAAACGATGTTCTCAGGAGGACACAGACTCGGGGAAGGCTTGCCTTTCAGAGGGAGAGTCAGCTTGAGCCAGCTGCTAGAGCACCAGGCAGAAGCTCTGGTTGCTCCATGTGGCTGTGTTAATTCTTGCAGTGAATGAGGCAGCCCTCAGTCAGATTCCTTGGCTCAGAGTTTTTCTGAATAGCAAAGGCTGGTCCACCATGGAGATCTAAAATGTAACTTATGCTTGCTTTCAGCATTATCAGCATGGTTGTGTTTTTCACTGCTGCTCCATGCCAAGCACTAACCACAGTGTGCCATGTTAAACAAATAACTCTAGTCAGTGGGTACCAACCTTTAGTGCCCTCATGTGATGAGGACAACATCTGCAGTCAAAGACTAGGGGTGAAGGTTTGGCACAGTGAGGGATGTGCGAGGACAGAGGAAGTTTGTGGAGTCATGACACAGTGGTTTGTATGCCAAGGTGTGAGTGGGGCGAGTACAGGGCTTTAGCTAAAGGTTATTTCTTCTAGTGAAGCTCTTACACTAATTGCAGCACAGGCCCACTCTGGGATCCACACCATATACGATAGACAATCCCACCCTAAGCCGCTGTGTCTGGCACATGGGGTCTCAGAGCAAGAGAGGCAGCAAAGATGTGACATAAATGTGCCCAAATGAAGGAGCTGGAGAGATCTGGAGAGGAGAGATTCAAGGTTCAGGAGCGCTGCAGTAGCTACGCAATTCTGTACAGCCATCTCAGACTGCTGTCAAGAGCAAACCATGAGAGCTCAAAAAAAAGTTGACTAATGCCAATTTGACAAGTTGCACATTCATTTTTGACAGACCATTTTTGTGTTTTTCCTACCCCTGAGCCTCTTGCTCTTTTACTAGCATAAAATAATAGCTTAGTGCTGGTTTTACTTACCCCTCCAGCAAGCAAGGGATCAGGAAATCAATGCTGACTTACAGAACAGTAATTCAGCATCAGGAGCATCCCTGCCAAACCCTGTCTGCAGGTAGATGGTTAGCCCCAACTCTGGACTTTGCCACAATACAGTGATTGAAAATGTATCATAAAATGCAATTCTCCAGGCTACTCATGCTAAAAACAGCTAAGGAGTAATCATATCATTTTTCTCTAAGAGCATACCTAATGTGAATAAACTACAAGTAATTACTTTACAAGGGGAAAAACATCTGTTTTAAATATGGTATAGGAAAGATAAGTAGTTGTACTGTCTATTTGAGAGTGTTTCTAAGAACAATAAATGTACTATATGTATTCAAGCTTGAAATGTGTTGCTATGGTAGATACACTGATTACTAAAATAGCAGCACAAGTTAAAAAAATACTTAATTTTTTTTTCTGATTTTGTAGATGGAAGCGGTGGGGCAAGGGGGGGATCATTCTTTTTAAAGTAAATAAGTACCTGAATGCTTTTTGCTGGCACAAAACCATTTCCAGATTCTCTGGGCTATTCACAGCTGCCTCCTTTATCTGCCCGAT
The DNA here is from genome assembly GCA_004320125.1 of Scolopax mira. Lineage (NCBI taxonomy): Eukaryota > Metazoa > Chordata > Aves > Charadriiformes > Scolopacidae > Scolopax > Scolopax mira. The sequence continues at coordinate 35,759 of BJBW01009339.1, forward strand.
GCAATAGGGAGTAGGAAGCAGGAAAGCAGGGAGAACGTCTTCATACATGCCCATACCCTAGTGAGTCTGTTCCCTCTTGGTTTCCCACCTCCTGGTCAATAGGGTGTCACATACAGCAATGAGCAGAATCTAGTGTTTCCAAGAAAGCACCCATTCTCACGTTCAACAGCAAAGTGAGGCAGTTCTCTGTCACTGACCTCTGCTACATATGCATGTTGAAGAGAGTTTTGAGAACATTTTTGAACCTCATGAAATCTACCAACTCTCTGTATAATACATGACTCCAGAGACCTTTGCAAGCTATTAATCATTGTTTAATACACTGCTTTTATAATAAATTAATGGAAAAAATGATCAGTCAGCATCTAGTTCCCTGGAAACCTCATGGTCAGTTTGGGTGTTTAGAGAAAATAACTGTAACAGAAAGCTGTTAGACCCTTAAATGATTGTTAGAAATAACTCTGACTCCCCCCCTCAGAGCTTGTAAGCCTTTGCACAGATATTCTGTTCTAAGGATTTGGTGCCAGAGGTACAATTTTTCCCAAATTAAAATCAATATCAGACCTCATCTTCAATGTCCATATTAGAAGAAAAGTTGGTAAGGTTAGGCTCATCTGTTCTTTCAGCGCTAAAAGGCAGTTTGGGATGGGCAGCAGAAACCTCTTTCGGGAAGCAGCAGGCATTTCCTCAGTTGTTCACCTTTCCATTACATGCAGTTTAAATTTCTTCTTTTAAATGAAGCCAAGATATAAAAAGTCCCAAATGCCACACAAAATGCTGTTTATATGTAACCATGAGACCAGTGAAAGGAAAAAAATGCTCAGGGAAATTCCATGAGGAATATTCATTTTGAGTCACAGAATTCAAACACTGTTCTTGAACAACATTCCAGAAACTGGAAGTTCATTAAAAATCTTTATATAGGAAGATGTTTCTTTTATGTAAAAACATACATATATATATAAAAATATATATACACAGAAAGTATGTCTGATACTGAGTATGGTAGTGGTGCCAAGATTTTTTGGATGCAGAGATAGTCTCCAAAATGTGAAATGAACATTCAGTGAAATAAATTTTGGAAAGGCAGAAAGAACTGCTGCACTTCAGTTTTGGATCTGAAATGTAATGACTGTATAATTGTCAATGAAAAATTTGTATTTTTATGTTTTTTCATTACTGAATTCATATACAGGTACAAGATGGTGTATAATGTGGGTTACTTTTACTGTTTCATTCCTTTCATTCCCCCAAAAGTCCACTTTGTAATAAGACTGTTGTCCACAGTGAGAAGGAAAGCTTCAATGTACTTCCTGCAATCCTGGACATTCACTCTACTTTATCAGTCACCATAAAATATCAAATCCATCTGTGACCAAAATTCTTTTAATAATCAATGCAAATTTCCATAGCATTTGGAAAATGGAAATTTATGTGTAACATAAATTGAGGGAAAACATGGAATCAAGTAACAGAATTAATCAAATATTGAAATGGAGAAGAAAAAAGAGAGAAAAGAAGAAATAGTAGAACAAATAATTTTTTTTCTGTCAATTCTTTTCTTCTAGGTTTTTCATTTCAGCATATGATCAAATCCAGTCCTCCTTAGTCACAAATCTCAGGCATTATGGCATGAAGTAGAGGTCTAGAAAATACTATATAATGCTCAGTATCTCTTCAATGATTATTCCTTTTCTAAATATTATTGTGCTTTTTTGCAAAATGGCCTTCTATCCCAGTGTTTTATGAATACAATACAATATCTTTATTAAAGAAAAGAGCTGCTAGCAGAACTCTGAAGAGACCTTATTCATGCACAGTGTAAGAGAGGGAACAGAAAGTCAATTAGTTAGCTGTAAAATTCTCAGGCAAAGCAATTTTAGGGGGATAAATCCAGAATGGAAAGACTGGAGAGGAAGGGCAGAGGAATGAGTGATTAAATTTTCTCATGTAGCCCAGAGACTAGCAGTAATGTTCCATGAACATACACCATCATCTCAATAATCCACTCAGCACTAATAACTACAACTATAAAAGGACTGTTAATAAAGGGCTGGCCTCCTAGATTGGAGGACCTTGTCTATATCCCAAACAGACTTGGTACAACACCCTTTTGATCAAAGTTTCTGACAGCCTTCTAGGTAAGCAGATAGCACAGGTGAATATTTTAGCAATTGGTTTTGGTGACTATGTTACTATTAATGATTCATTTGCAGTGCAGCTTCACTGCTATAAAACCAGCAGTGATGGATGTTTAACTGGTGAAAGAACATTGATACTTCAAGCTCTGCAGAAAGAATAAATAGCTGATTCTTTATTTCTTTTTTTTTTTCCCCTTGTGAAAGATAACTCTGTATTGTTCCTCCCAGTAAAGGAGGTGAGGATATTGAACATATGCAGATAAAAAATGGCCTCTCTTAATTTGCTGTAATAGAATAGAGAGACACTGTTGTGGGTGTTAATTACAGGCTACCTGATCAGGAGGGGGAAGCTGATGAGACCTTTTACAGACAACTGAAAGTAGCCTTGTAATCAGTGGCCTTGGTTCTCATGGGGGACTTCAATCACTGATATCTGCTGAGAAGGCTACACAGCCAAGCATGTACAGCAATACACTATAGAGGTTCTTCTAGTGTATTGATAACTTCTTGATTCAGGTGGTGGAGGAGCCAAAAGGAGAGGTGTACTACTGGACCTAGTTCTGACAAAGAGGGATTGGTGGAGGATATTAAGGTTGGGGGGCAGCCTTGGCTGCAGTGACCATGAAAAGATAGAGTTCAGGATCACAGGTAGTATGCACAAAACAAAAAGGAGGACTGAAACTTTGGGTTTCAGGAGTGCTAACTTTGACCAAGAAACTGCTTGGAGATATCCCATGGGTTAGGGCTCTGGAAGGTAGGGAGCTCAAGAGAGCTGTTGATATTCAAATACTTCTTTCTCCAAACTCAGGATTGTTGCATCCGTTATTGCTAGAAATCAGCCAAGAGAAGCAGGAGACCTGTGTGGTTGGGTAGGGAATTTCTGAAAAAGCTCAAGTGGAAAAAGAAAGTTTACAGTGTGTGGACCACTTGGGAAGATTAGAAGAATGCGGTTAGAGTATGCAGGGATGAAACGAGGAAAGCCAAGGCCTCCTTGGAATGTTTTTTCCTTATGGTTTTCTTTGGGGAAAGGCATCTGATGTTTGCATTTTCACTTATTCTGTTGTTGACCTCAGTCATAGTTAAGTATTGGTTGGTTGTTTTGTTAGCTTTAAGATACATTTCTTTTTCCCTGTCTAGTGTCGTGATATATTTTTCCAAACAAGTGGCCATCTGAATGATCTAATATTGAGAGTCACAGATGGACAGGCTGCACTTTAGACTTGGCAGACAGGGACCTGAGACAGGAAGATAAATCACTTTCAGACTGCTGGGTTACTGGGGAGAGTTGATTAGAGGGTCCCTGAAGTAAACACACAGTGCCACATAACAGAGGTACTAAGAGATCAAATGATACTTTTAGCTAAATTGTGAATTGTACTCAGCTGCCTGACTCCCTCCTGCAGACCAGTAGGCTGTGTGTGATGGCACAGGGAGTTGGCCCAAAGGAGCAACGCTGCTAAGGTCACATCACTGGAAAAGCTAGCCATAGACAGTGTTTGAAAGCAGCAGGGAAGAGAGTTAGGGACTTAAGGACTTAGGTATCCTGTTTTCAAACACACTCCGTCAATTCCTGCCTATCCATATTTCTGTTTTCTTCCATCTTGTTTGGAAGGAACAGACAGAATGTCATTTAAATGTCACCACTTGCTGTCCTTTTGACTTCAAAGGAATATGAGAAAAGGATTAGTTTTACCAGTGCTAGAGGTGAAAGTCCTTTGCTTTTCCTTGACTCCCTAGTGTCAGTGGCTGCAGCCCAGTAAGAACTGTGGCCTGGGGTGAGATATGTCCGTTCCACAACTACAATGACACATCTGTAGATATGGTCCCTGGTGAAACGAACCTCCCAGAAAGGTGTGCAGGGAGGGAGACCAATATACTTTAGTACAAGTGAGGACAGCTCCAACAGTTGCTTCTGTCAGGCAGAGCATTCCTGCAAGGATTGAAGAATCACAGAATCACCTAGGTTGGAAGGGACCTTTTAAGATCATTTAGTCCAGCCAGTAAAAAGCTTCCAGCTTTTTCATCCAGCTTCCCACCAAAGCTCAGTGGCAGGGCACAGGAAATGCTCTTTTACCAAAGCTGAGGATTTTCTGCATACAACTGAACAGGCAAGAATTGACATAGAAGAGAAAAAAAATATTTTGCGAACTATACCACCAAGCTTTGCAGAAGTGAGTCAACATGCAAAACATTGTATTTTCAGAGAATATGTCTCTGCTCTGTTATAGCATTTTATACGTCTCTTGCAAATGGCTGATTTCAGGAGCATCTTGTACATTCCTTGGTACCTGTAGCAATTTTGTAAATTTCTTTTAGACAGAAAAGACAGGTGTACAAATGTTTAGTTTGTTTTTCTTTGAGATGAATAAGTCACGGCAGTCCAGGTGGATAAGGTGGGAATGCTTTTAACAGAGCTGTGTCTCTCTTACAGAGAGACTGAATGAGGGAAGTCAGAAAATATCTATTTAGTATATGCATTATTGTGTTAATCCTAGCCTTTTCCCATAAATCATCCATGATGGTCTCTTGTGACATTTGAATTTGGAAAAATGTGAACGAGGAAGAATTTTTCTGATCTTTTAAAATATAATTTGCATAGTCTCAAGTCTTCCGCTGGGATCTTATTTCATGGACTTATTTTCATGGGCATGGCAAGTCCATGTTTCCCTCCCTTCCTTTTCAGTTTTAATTTCCAGTCCTTAATGCTCTCTGTTTCCCCCAATAGCAGCAGGATCTGTGACCTTTCACGAGAACTGGACCTTTAATTCTTTTTCCTGCCTGCATCAGTGTTGGCAGGCAGGTGGCAGTAAAAAAGAAGCACCTTGGATTTCCTAAGCAACGTCAAATCCTGAGACACTAAGGAGGTCATAGGAAAAGAAAAAGAGAAAAGTGTAACTCAGTAAAGTGTCAAGTCCTGTTTCTCAGTCTGCACAGCAGGTATTGTTGCTTTGTTTGCTTTCTGTGATCAGAGGCAGAAGTATTTGGGGTTTTTTGAGATATGCCCCTCGCATGTAATGAAACCTTAATTTAATAAAAAGGAAGAATAGATAGAAACAAAACTGATAAACCAGATAGAGACATACATAAGGTTAATATATGGTCTTCATTTAGTTGCCACTTTGGAGTTTGGTCTGACCTTGTCTTAGACCTTGGCTTGAGCAGCAGCGCTGCCCAGGGAGGCTGAACAGGGGAAGATGGCTATAGAACAGAGACATCTGGGACAGAGACCGTGTAGTCTTCTTCCTCTTGTCTCTTGGTGGGTAGAATTCTGAGCAAGCTGAGATCCAAATAACATATTCACTAAGTAGTACTTGTTTCTAAAACACAAAAAATGACGTCCTGCCAAGGTTGCCTACGATTGAGGAAAAATTTCTTCATTATTATTAGTCAAGCGTTACTTCAGTATCAGCTGGATGTGTACAGATACTGCAAGATAATTGATGTCCTAAAAGTTGTTCCATTTTTTTCAGGATAAAATGTTAGTAAGGACTTTCATGTCTGTTAAACATTACAAAGAGAGAATAGTACATATATTGATTTATTAACATCTCTTCACTGAAAAAAACTATGTTTGTGAGTAACAGTTGTCTCAGCCTCTTGCTGGTTGTTAGTATGTCACAAGTTCTTGCAAGTCCTGATGAAAATACTAGTGTAGTCATCATGCCCAAGGGGCAGGTGTGGAGCCCTGTGGTGCCTGGAGAGCTCTGCCAGGTCCACTGCGGGACCAAGCATTTCCTTCATGGCTGAGGCCTATTCTACCATGTTTGTGAAGGAGGAGAAAAAAGAAATAAAGAGGGGAGGAAGAGCAATATAAGGATCTTTTTTTCCTCTCAAATACTCTATCTTTTTAATGGGAAAAAGGCAACAAAGATGGGAAATTTTTTTTTATTGCAAACTTAATTCGGTTTTGGCCAAAAAAATCCCAAACTTATTTTATTTTTATAGAACTTCCAGGAAAATAATGATTCAAAATCTTCTTCCTCCCTACGTGTGAACTTAAATTTGTCATTTTGATATAGGTCAGTTTTCAAGTTGCTGCAATCCTCAAACCTAACATTTTTTATGTTTTTTTTTTTCTTTATGGGTTCACAGCAGTAAGCTCTGTTATTTATTCTTGGAAATTTTTGTTGGCAAAAATAGAGGGTGAGCTGAAATTGATGAAAAATCCAGAAGATCAGTACAGTCTTGAGAAAGAGGTAAAATGTGGAAGTGTGTGTTTGTGTGTATTTATTCACATATCTTACAGAAGCTCGTAAATAAGTACTACCGTCATCACCCACTTAACACAGATATCTTCCAAAGACAGGGAAAATCTTATAAGGTTTGTTTTCTAGAGCTGATGCTGAACTTCCACAAATGCACATCAGTGTATGAGCTTGGCTAGAAAGCAAGGATAGTTATCTAGAAATGTCAGGTTACTGTGGGAAAAAAAGTTTATTTTCAATGTCTATATGCCATACTTCTTAAAAAAGCAACATCTTCGTGTTTCAATAATAATAGACTTTTCATTCTTGATAATTTAAATATTTAATGTCCTATCAAACTTTAATTGTAGCACCCTTTCTAATAGCATAAATATACAACATGCATAGTATAAGGAGAAACTATTCTTTTTCTGTAAAAATTTTCAGAGACACACTTGAAAATGTCTTCAAGTTCACTTTTCAGGGAAAAATTAATTTCACAGAATATAAATTTCCTTGATTGCTACTTAGAACTCAGCTAAACAGTTAAAGGGAGGGAAAGGTTTATAGAGAAAAAGCTGCAGTTTGCACTAAACCTTAAATCAGATATAAAGTGTTTGCACCCTAGTAGACTGGCTTTCAGGAACCTGAGGCCCTATTTATAATTCCAGCTTTTTAGGATGGTCCTAATGCTAGATTGCACTATACTTAAAAGGAAAATAAATTTGTAACAGGCAGTCTCTGGATGGGCAGCGAGAGCAAAGCAGTTTCCTATTCCTTTCAATGAGGGTTGGGTCTGAGATCGGGGCTGGAAGGCAGGCTATGGAGGGTTTTCTGGTGATGGGAAACACCTTGAGCAGAGAGATCCTATCACTCTTACTTGAACTTAATACAGCAAGGGGTTGTCATCTATTTTCATAACTTTGTGAACCAGTGACATGTACCATGATTGTCACCAGAAAACAACCATAAGTCACACAAATTATTTGTTTGTTTGCTTTTGTTATTTCAGGCATTATTTATGTGATTTGTTGCATGTCATACAAACATTCTGTATTGCTTGAGTTACCACTGTATTGGGGATAATATACTAAGAAAAGTACAAGACTTAAAAGAGCAGATCTTAGTTCCCAGTACTTTTTCTTAGAGGCAGTGACCATAAAAGGTTGCAAATGCAACACTTCTTCAGTGTTGATAAAATGCAGTCAAAGAGTTGCACGAGGAACCTAACTTAAGTTCTTTTCCCTTTTTGTATGTGTTCAGGATTTCCATTGATGCTAAGAAAGATTATACCTGTCCCATATCTAAAATAAAGCAGACTGCCAAGTCTAACAAATAGTCATATTTTTTACAGAGGACAACAAACTTCTGGAAAATCCGTTTTTTCCCCCTTCTATTTCCTTCTAAACCTTTTTGTAAAATGCAGTTGATTTTTCACAGAACAAATTTTCCTTTCTTCATTAATGCTCATGCTTGACTAGAAAAGCCGACTCTACCAGGTGTGCTGAGCCTGGGTTGATGATTAGTGTGATGGTAATGAATCAGCCTAGACTACACATCTTTGGGATAAATGATGGGCTCCAGATAAATGTAAATAGATAGTGTGTCATTCTCGTATTTTATAGTATTCTACAAACCCCTATGTTTAAGGCAGGAAGAGGTTACAAAACTAAAATCTCCAAAAAAGCAGGGATCCGAAAATTTAATGTTGTGTTGCTTTCAACAAAATCTGAAAAATATTTTCACCAGATACAGTTTTGTAAAACCCTTTTTTGGTTCATACTCTTTTTCACTTCTAAATATGAACACTATGTAAAGCTGCCTTAATAGAGTGAAAAATAATTTACTTATTCTCCTAGGTTTCCTAAGGGAATAGTATCAAACCAAACCCAAACCCCACCTTCATCATTTCATAAAAGCTAGATTGAATTAAAGCTTCAAAAGTTTCAAGTTCTGCTCTGAAATTCTGATTTTTATTTATGTTGCCTCTTTATCACCTTGGTAAATCTAATTATACAAAATAACACAGTAGGAATGTGGATCCCAATTCCAGTTCTTAAACTCCTCCTTTGAAAAATTGCTCCTAGAACTTGCAAGGTTGGAGGAAAACTTTACCTATGAGCACTTCAGTCGTCTTCTTCAACTTTAGTGTTTACTGCATTCATTGTTAACAAAAGGGAAAAATGACCCTGAAATGTACATGTATACCTTATTCTACAGTAACCTGTTAAATGATGTGGATTTCTGGCACTGTAATGTAACAAACTTCTCCCTATAAGACAACAAAATGACTATATGAGCAATATAGGCAGTTGTTATTGATCCTGGAGTAACTGGAGTATTAGATCTTTCCTGAGACACTGATGTAAGAGAATATGGAAATACACAAATTTCCGCAAAGCAATAGTTTAGCTCAGAATTTTAGTATAGGGAACACCAAGACTGAATCTTGTTATCTGAATTTTAATGATTGTATCTTTTTTATCCTGGCAGTTGTAGAGAGGATGTGAGATGTTTCATTTAACATTAATGGCTCTAAATGCAGTCCTCTCCTTTTCCTTTTTTCTTTCTTTTTTGTTCTCCTGATGCAATGTAAAATATATATTTGTGCAGCGGAACTGCTTTCTACACAGTTGTGTATTGTTTGCTTGATCTTGCAATAGTGTCTGTGGTTCCTACTTGGGTCAAGATCTTCCATGCAGACTACCCAGGGAGAAGGAAGGGGGTGGAGGAGGGCAGAGAGGAAGCTCTTGCTGATGACAGATCATCAGCAATTTTAAATAAAATATGTATTTCAGTGAGTTTTAAGTAAAAGGCCAGCTGGATGCTCTCCATTAGCCTCAGTCTCTTTCATAGATTCCCTCTAATTCCTCGCTTGTTAAAGGATAAATTGTTAAAAGGCAGTAAGCAGCAGGGGTGTAAGGTCCTCTCTCTCCTCTCCTCAACCCCCAAGGAACAAGACTGAGAAAGGGATAGAGAGGGACTAAATTTGAAGGCTCATTGGGTGTAAGGGCACCCCAAAGGATGCAGAGGTTATTATACATAACAGGCACTTCAAGGGCAATGCTGGGCACAGTCCTGAACGACAATTAATTCCTTCAACAGCCAGTCTCTCAAATCTAAAAACCTTGCAGAGATTTCTTGGCATTTGACTGAATACTCTCACTTTATAAATTTCTAGAGGAGCTTTGTAGGGAAATGAATAGTTCCCAAGACAAATGAAGAAACCTTAAGGCAGATAAGCATAGTCTAACACAGGCACAAAGGCCAAGCACATTGGGAATCCAGTATGTGAAGGACTATCGGAAGAAAAAAAAACAAATTCAGGATTCTCCGATTCAAAAGATACATAATATTGGTTGTTTTGTAAAAGCTCCTATTTATTCAGGGGAAGCCTGCTACAAACTTAAACATGCATTGTATGATGCATATAGTGACTATAGTATAGCAACACCAGATTCAAACATTGACATGTTTATCTTCATCCAAAGAGAGTATGACATCTACATTTTCAACCAGAAGGCAGTAACCACATTGCTGTGACACATACATGTCATGCTACCTGTGATTCATTGGAAGCCCTTCTCACTAGGACTCAAATATTTCAAGAGCAAAACTTCTGCCTTCCAAGAATGTCACCCTGTGAAAGAAACAGATGAGGAGCAGACTTTGGGGAGCAGACTTGCAGACAGTGGTTGCAGACCGACAGCTCAGTGTGCTCCTGTCCTAACGTTACTTCCCCATTCCTTAGGGGATTTTCTTGAAGTTTCCATTTTTTGTCTTTGGAGAAGATATTTCTTATTCCACTAGTATGGAAAAAATGTCATTCACTCTTCCAATAGATGAAGAGCAGTGGTCTTCATTCAGTCTGTTGGAGTTTGTGTCCATCTGGAGGCTGTGGGTGATTAAGGGATAGATATGTTGCCTGAAGCCGAGGTCTCCTACCTTAAGTACATGTTACTTAAAGCAGAGGTTTATATGGAAAGGTAGATGGATAGATTGGTGAGGCTTCAGCTGTTCTGTTTTGCTTTTGAGTAAGCATTCTTTCAGGCTTCTGTGATAATCTTTTTTCTCTGGGAGCTGGGATGAAGGCTGGAAAGGTACACTGGGTGTGTGTTGGCCTGTGAGAAGGATCTTGGGATTTTGGGTTTGCATTGGTACAGTAACAATTAGTAACAGCACTGGTTTTTCCAGACTGAGTTTGGGAAGCATGGGTGCACTGAACAGCTGGAGAAACAAATGGTCTGGCAATGCTTAGGTGCCCTGCTTAGCCATGGACAATGAAGTCCGCTGCTGTCCATAGGGCCAAACTGATGAATGTATGTGCTAACAGGTCTGATGCATATGTAGATTTATTCCATTAGAACGATCTATTTTTGGAATAAACTTGTAAGTTAATAATCAAGTTGTTATGTTCTCTGTGCAAGAGACTTGACTGCTAGTATGCTGCATAGCTTTGATAAAAGGAACCACAGAATAAATAAGGCCCAAAGAAAGTAAATGTGAAATAAAAGTTCTTTCAAGCTAATTCTGCTAATTAAGTGAGTTTACACATTTCACCATGATTAAGATGAGAAGCAGTGGTAGAGCTTGGTATATGTGGGAGTTCATTTAAATGTCTGTAGTTGTCCCTTTTTATTTGACAACTGCTTCTTGATTTAAATGGAAATCTCTTAATTGTAAAATGATCTCGGATGCAGTATGTCACAACAAATACACACATTCTGATACAAAAGGAAAACATTGTCTGTTTATACTATTTTCACTATTATCTCAGGTTTTCTTAACTCTTTCCCTCTCATTCTCTCAGGGTAAAGCTTCCCATATTTCTGCCTGAAACCAGAATAAGGCATGGATGCCTATTATCGATGAAATCAGTGGCATTTAAAATTGGCATTTAAACAAACCTGGTACAGTAATGGTGGATAGTTGGTTTGAAATCTGAGTTTTCTTACTAGTACATCCAGGACATTTTTTGATGGTAAACAAATACAAAGAGTGGTGACATCCTGTGCCAGGCTAGATGAATGCATTTATCTGGACTTCAGAGAGATTCTCCTTATTGCAGAACTAGGGGCAACATTAGTAGATTAAGGCTTTATATGACAGGTAGTTAACAGAAGGATGTCTGTGGGAAGAAAGGTAGGTTGTTCTAGGGTAAAAAATAGAGTAGAGGGAGAATATAAAGTGAAGGAAAGGAAGAGTCAAACAGGAAACCCCAGAAAATAGGAAGAGGAAAATCCTCAGAAGTGGAGTGGGCAAATCTGAGGGCTTCCATGCGGGAGACTGGATCTGCAAGCAGAACAGCGAACAACAGAGACATCCTGTGCCCGACTTGGTCTGTCCCTTCAGTGCAGCAGGAGAAATGCTTGCTTTCAATATTAATCTGGATGCACTGAAAGCAATACAGGCATGGGAAATGCCTCTGTTGCTGTAATATTCTTTAGGAAAACAGGAAGCACTTGTAATGGAAAATGTGCAACATGAGCGATAAAAAGGGTCACTGGGTTCAGTCCTGCAGCAAATACAACCTTTGTTTGTTTTCTAACTATGAAACAGTTAGAGAAAGAGATAATGTTTTCACTGTGCCAAAGCTGATTATTCTAGACCTAATGAGAAAACCCAAAATTTAGGAAACAGATTGAAAGAAAGCGATGTGGAAAGAAAAAAGAATTAAGAAGAGGAGTTAAAAAAAAAAGGAAAAAGAAAGAATTTCAAAAGAGAGTTAAAAGGATATAGACTTGGGCAAAACTTCCTGTACCATTTATTTAATACTATTTATTGTTACAGCTAAGAATCTGCATATAATTTCTGATCATATACAATACAGTAACAAAATGGATTTCTGATTCGACTTAGACCTTTATTAATAACTGGTAGCTTTATCACAATAAACATTAATTATATGTAGAACTACTTTTGAATAACACCACAGCTGCCATACAGCAAATACATGTTCAGAAGAGCTCAGCATTTTGGTTAGATTTCGGAAAATGTGTTTGCTAGAGGAGTTGTTAAGTAGAGCATGAAATAAGATAATCTCTCTGCTGCTTTTGTCTGTGTAATTCATTCAGCATAGGTGATGAGGAAATACCAAATACTGAAGTAGGTATGTTCTTCTTGCCCAGTGGTCACTGGGGAGCCTTTTCTCTGGTTTTGTCAGTAAATTAATGCCAAAAGTACCACTGAATGTGGTGTGTTTGAAATGTACAAGACAATCAGGGAATTTGTTGTGGAGGATTTTAAATTTTCCCTTTTTTCTTTTTTTTTTTTCACCCCCCAAATATCAAATTCTCAAACAGGAAAATAAGGAGCTGGTAAAATTAATCTTTTCCAGTGATGTTCTTTGTCTTACTGCCAAAACCTGTCAGTTATTGTCCTTCCTGATGTGTAATACTTAAATAACTTAAATAACAACTGTCTATGAAAGCAAAGTTGAGGCAACTGGGAAAGTCCTGTTGAAAGTGGTGACATTGGCCTGGTAATGTAATGAAGCATTTTAGCTTAAGAGGTATGATTAACATGTTAGAAACTGGTCCAGACTTGATGGGAACCTTCCGTAGACTTGTGTAGCTACATGAACGTGAGAGATACTTTTCTGGAGTACTCTCGCATGTTCATGCCATGGACCAATGGACCAGACAGCCCAAGGGGACATCTGTTGTAGCACCTCTCAGCAGGCAGAGGAGTGGGCAGGGGGCAGGACTGTGCTGCTGCGCCCAGGGTACCATGGACATTCTCCCTGTGTGCCTGTGTTTGTATCAGGATGGTGTCTGTTCCAAAGAGATGTTTTTTACTACCTCTATTTCCACCCCCAACATCCCCAACTGACAGATTGTCAGCTGTGAACAAAGAACTGGATGTTTTGTTTCTACCAGTATAGGTATGGCTAAGATCTAATTTTATTGCATGTACAGTTCATGTGGAAGGAATAACTTAACTAAATGACACCATTTCAGTGCTGACTTGCTGGGTGCTAAGCATCTCCACAAATACTTTTAAGAGGAAAAAAAAATCCAAGCAAATGTTCAGCAAATAAAATGGGACTGGGAAGTATCAAAGTGTTATGATTTATGGGACGGCTGCCTGATTACTGATGCCATGACTATGTAGTGACTCCCACCTTTTCTCATTGTATACGTAGTGCTTTTCACTACAGGCAGAATTTGATTGCCTGGGGTTTTTGAACTGGTACACGGTTAGGAGAGTGCCTGCTCATACAGGACAACTACACACAAAATTTGTATTTATGTGCAGTTGTCAATACTATGTCAAATATGTTTTGCTTTTGCTGAAATATTTGAATTCTTGCTGTAGAAAAAGTATCATTCACTATGTTTTCATGTGTTAGAACTGCTAGCTTTGATTAATCATGAGATTAATTTGTCCTCTGTAAATTTTGGGGTCAGATTTAAATTTTTTTTAATTTATTTTTTGTTTTAAAAAGTCCCGATTTCCCATCTCCATCAATGTTTGAGTTTTCTGAGAAGCCAGAGCTGCTGTAGGGAGATCACTGAGCATCTGAGGGTTTCTGGGACAGAGGCAGCAGGTGTCGTTTGCCTCAGGATGGACAGACAAGGACAGTGCAGAGCTTTGGGTCTGCTGTGCTGCTCAGCTTCATTTACAGCTGGGGCAGTAGCAGGCAGTCCTGAGTGAAACTTTCTAATGGTGACCCCCAGGGTGTTTTAGCACCAGATGACAAGACACAAAACATGTTGTGTCTGCAGACTAGTTATATCTCGGATCAGGATTTAGTAGTGGCCTTTGCTGCTGCAGATCCAGATGAGAGTTCTTGTTAGTAGGGCACTAGTGACTCTTTGATTACCACCATAAAGGGCTCAGGTGTGAATGGAAAACACTATGAACACTTTCTAAACTAATTTGTGATGCTGTGTGGTGGCACATCCTTCATCTATTACAGTTCTTTGCAACGCTGCCTATGAAGCCTGCACATGAAAAATGCTTTGCTTCCTGGATCATTGCCATGGCTTTATGTCTATCTGGTGGAGCTCCTACTTCTGCCTGAATGAGAGTACAGAAATGATTCTTTTTCAGAAATTTCTGACATGCGAGTATCAGCAGAAGTAGCAAGAAAAACAGAAAAGTGTTAAATTCATTGTTAACTTCCAACTCCATTTCTGAGTATGCAATGCTGTCCTTTCTGACATGCTGCTGGTTTGCATAATACCTTTTTTTATTTCTCTCTGAGAATGAATTATCTTGCTTGTGGGTCTAAGTGTAGTTGCAGCTTCATTCACCATTGCATAGAGTACGCTTCCCAGAGACACTGAGCTGTTAGTGTATTAGGTTTCAGACAGGTTTTGAGTATGTTTGGGGATGTATCATCTTCATGGAGCTACTGTTCTTTGTAACAAATTCTTGTTAAGTACTTGCCTTTAGGTATTTTCATTGCTGGAGATCCAATTTCTAGAAAGTTAGCTGTCCATTAAATGCTAGTTGCAGAGGTTTTGAGCTAAATTTGCATATCCCTGGTCGCATATCCCTGGTTTAATTTCCATTGACACAACGGACTTCAGCTAAGTTGCTCCAGGTAGAAATCAGTGTGATAGAAGGCAGAATTTTCTCCTTTCCTTTTCAACCAAAATTGTGTGCTTTCAGTGTCTGGAAAAATATAATATTCCCTCTTTCTGACTTTCTGACTTGTTTGATGCTTACCAGATTCCCTGAAATCTATGACAGAGATGAAATCATCCACTTTACTTGCTGCCTCAGTGATATAATCCCACATCCTTAAATACTTGCACTGGTTTCCAGTCTGCTTCATATTTCAACATTTTATTTTTTGTGTACTCCTTCTGGAAGTGAAATACCTGTATGACTGATACTTAAAAGATGCACATAGGGATTGATGCTCACCTCAAAGACTGCACACAGCTTTGCTGTTTTCTGTTGCCTTTCATTTTTGCCAGCATACTCAGCACTTTTCTCTCCAACCTTTCCACATTACTCATCCACCTCTCTTATCTAATTTCCAAGGCCTTTTCCTGAGCTTGGAATTTTCCCTTGGACCAGAATGGTCTGCAATAACTGTCCCCTTGAAGGTCCTCAGATTCAGTATCTTTGATCATATTTCCACTGCTGACTAGTAGCTCAAAGAAATCGTAGACTCACAGAATACAAGGTTGGAAGGGATATCAAGGATCATTTGGTCCAACCTTTCTTGGCAAAAGCACAGTCTACACAAGATGGCCCGGCACCCTGTCCAGCTGAATCTTAAAAGTCCCCAATGTTGGTGAATCCATGACTTCCCTGGGGGGATTATTCCAATGGATGAATATTCTTATTGTGAATTTTTTTTCTCTTGTATCCCCAGGAGTAATTTTTACCCATTATACCTTGTCTTTTCCATGTGACTCCTTGTAAAAAGGGAGTCTGCTTTGTAGCCATCCTTTAAATGCTGGAACATGGTGATGTTGATGAAGATCACTGCAAACACTCAGTTGTACTTGTGAATTAACGCCAAAAGTAGGTTAACTGCAAAGAGAGATGAGATCAGCCTGAGTTAATCCCTGTCCCTGAAAGAGTAGTTTTTAGTTTCTTGAAGCAAGAATTAGCTGTGTGTAAGAAGACATGATTTCTGTGTTAAGGAAAACTTCTATTGAATATAAACCATAATAAGCCTTGTGAATGAATGGCAGAGTATCACGATGACACAAGCTTGTTCTTGCTCTAGGAATCACGAGATCTTGCATAGCTCGATGGGGGACGGATCTTTACTCATCAGGTGCACAAGAGCCATCTGATCTTGTTCCAGATACTCTCATTTACTAAAGTCTACCCTAGCAAGGAATGGAACTGACTTTCCCTTTATCATCAAGCAAAAAAATATGCAAAAGTGTTTCCAAACAAAGCAGGCAAACAAAAACCATGAAGGAATCCAGATAATGATGTGGTATGGTCTGTTAATGAAACCTCATGGATTTCTGTGTTTGCCTAATGCGAATACAACTTTCACAAACATTTAGAGCAGGAAAATTTCCCTGATTTGGGTTGAGATCAGGGTTCCCCCTGATTTAGGTTCCCCCACTTCATGAATTTCCTCATTTCAGAGTGAACCAGTAACCTTTCCATAGGATAAGATCAGATGATTTTAAATTCCTTTAATATTAAAGCTTTTGGGGTGCAGAAAAATAATCTTTAAGCACTACAAAAAGTGTGCTTTTTTATTATAACTGTCATTTAAGCAGCTATTATTTAATTCAAGCAAACAAAGTTTAGTCTTTTCCATAGTTGCATAATTAATCTGTAAGAACTTTGACATTTCAAAGACTGTGGTATGCCTTGCCTTTGCTGGCATCTTCATATTTCTGGCTTGATATTTACACTTAATGAATGAACATGAACCCAGACTCTAAGTCTGGTCAGTTTTCTTGTGATTGACTAAGCCATGGAAGGCAAACTTTTAAGTGTTTATTAAAATCTAGTCTGCTTCAAACTGGAGTGGCGAAGAATTTGCTAGATTCCTTAGAAGTCGTGAGCAGTTCTGAATTTGGGTCTCTTGGCTCTAATAGTAAGCAGGAAAATTGACCATGCTAGTATTATCTGTCATGCCTCAAGGTTCTGTAAATCATTCTGTGGCAATTTGTTTACAGTATATAACAGTGTGGCTTTGTGAGCAGCACGGATGAAAGAACAATGAGCCAAAGCTCAGGATTTCTAGGCACACACAATGAAAGAAACCACAGTTAGGCTATTGGTTGTACATCTCACAGCCTGTAGTTTAGTTGATAGATGATTGAGAACTGGAGAGATTTAGTTTGGGTGTCTCTCTTGGTTTTTTTTATGGTAGTATGAAGACGTGTCCTTCTATTCCAAGGCATACAGAGTACAAAAATAATTACATTCCCTCAATCTGTTAAAAGTGCAAAGAAAAATCAGCTTCTTTTTTTTTTTTTTTTTTTTTTTTTTTAATATCCTCCTATGCTGAAGAGAACACTGAGCGTGTCCTTGAAAAGCAGTTATTCAAGAACAGTGTTTGGTACCTGGGGACCACTGGAAAATTGCAAGTAGCTGTCCTTTGCATGGTGAATTTCAATCTCCAGGTACCTATTGGGAAAAAAAGATATTGCATAAGTTAGGGCAAGGATATTACCCAGACTACAAAAGTCTGGGCAGTAATTGTATAATGTGAGATGTTGCACTGAGGTCTTCATGGTTAAACTTAGGTTCAACATGTGTAGCTGAAGGTAAATTACCTTAGAACTTATTGATCTGCATTTTCAGGCAAGACTATTTCCCCTTTAGATCACTTCCTGTGGATCTCTGATATGGTATGGTTCCACTTAGAGTAAAAATTATAACCTCCTTGCAGTTGTACCCTGAACTATTAGTCCGGTACTGCACAGTACAGAGGCAATTACCATTAACTTCAGTGGTCTTTGGATCTACCACAGGAAGAGCTGCAGGAAATTGCTTTAAAATACTGGGTGGCATTGGTTGATGATCTGCTAATGTTGAAGCAGGGGCTGTACTTGTTATTAGAAACGTTTTCTTTATGGCAAAAAAATTCTCTTTGAAGGACTTAGCATATCAGACCTTAGGAGAGGAGACTTCATTGCAGCTACAAGAACTATTTGCTTCCATCTCAGCTACCTGTAGGCTCTGCTTTGTCCTGCTGCATTTGAAGCAGGTTCCTGTGGCACTGGCACCAGCTCAGCAGTTGGCGTGAGCAGAAGGGAGCTGCTCAGCAGCAGCTGGGAAGGGCATTTCAGCAGCCCAGATATAACCTGTTGTGACACACAGAACCCATTGATCCAGAAAGAGTTATCATTTCAAGGTTTAGTGCACAGTCTGGAGATGTTACATGGGAGGACCCTCCCTATGTTCACATAGTATGTACCTAATGTGTATTTAGATTTATAGTTATATTTAAATACATAGAACTTTTCCTCAGTAAATAATGCTGTATAGATTGTGTATTGAAAATGTTATTTATTGATAAGAAACAGCTGATAAGTATTTAGTATAAGGCTTTTTGTGTGTGCAGATGCTGATGTTGAAACAGTGAAAATAGTCCTTTAATAAATGTCTCAGGATAGTTTACTGATATCACACATAATTTCATACTCTAGCGACTCCACTAAATGCAATGGAATGGTCTATAACATAAGGTAAAATCACAACATATAACTTAATCTACCCATAAGATTAGGGAGAAAATGCTAATTTGTTCTCTTTGGTGTCTGTATGAGAAAATCTTCTGTCTATCCTGTAAAGATATACACATGTACTCTTCCAATGCAGAAGAACTGGAATCAAAAGTGGGAAGAAACTATTGTTGAACAAAAAAACTGCACATGTTGAATTTCTGAATGTACCATAGTCTTTGATTATGGGGGAAACTATCAAGAGTGGAGAGGACGATCTACCCAATGAGCCACCCAGGAATAGCCACCCACCCCCATGCCTCAGGACCTCATCAACCAAGAAAAAAAGAAAAGTGATTGTAATAGGCGACTCCCTTCTGAGTGGAACAGAGGGCCCAATATGCAGATCAGACCTGTCCCATAGGGAAGTCACCTGCCTCCCTGGGACCAGGATTAAGGACATCCAGAGGAAAATTCACTCCCTGGTTCAGCCCTCAGATTATTACCCACTCTTGATATTTCAAGTGGGTAATGATGAGGTAGCTAAGAGAAACCTAAAGGGACTTCAGAGAATTGGGACGATTGGTCAAGGGATCAGGAGCACAAGTGGTGGTCTCTTCTATCCTACCAGTCCCAGGGATGAATGAAAGGATAATTAAGAAGTTTCAACAATCAGCCCATGGCTAAAAGACTGGTGTAAAAGGCAGGGC
>BJBW01009340.1:0-41151 GCA_004320125.1 Scolopax mira
GCTGCCCTGCCCTCCTTTGTTCCCCACTTCCACACATGCTTGCACAAGCCCCGCTCCAGGGAATGCCATCCTGGCCCTTTTCAGCATCAGGGCTTGTGCTCTGCCAGCCAACAGTGACCCCAGGACAGCCCTGCGCCGCTCATGTATATCCTGACCTTTATGTGAGGCTTTCTCCTTCTCATCCCTTCTCTTTAGAGAAATCTCTTACCTCTGGAGATGAAGTGATATGATTATTTAGCTCAGCTAAAAAGAAAGAGGTTGCAAAGTCAGCTAGCGATTAATTCAACCGGGCTCCGGTGCGCTGCCGAGTCCGTTTTGGCTTTCCTTAAAATCACACTAACTTGGGTAGAAATTGTTCTTCCAGTGTTAATCTTCTTGCAGTTATTACTACTCACACGCTCATCCCTCTGCCACGTTCACGTTCATATTCCACCCACGCAATTAGCTTGCCCGTGCCTGTGCAGGTTAAACAGCTTTCCGGGACGGTGCCCATCACCCTGGTATCTGACTGTCAACTGCACAGAGCGGGTACACAGGAAAATTCCCAAAGTTTCCAGTGCAGCAGGGTGGGATGCTGGATGGGTGCTGGACGCATGCTGGATGCGTGTTGGATGCATATTTAGATGCGTGATGGATGCGTGTTAGATGTGTGATGGTGCACAGAAATACCAACGAGGGAGAAGCAGCATCCAGACATCTCCCAGAGCTTTGGTGGAGCAACACGCACTTGTGCTGCACAGCTAAGATGGGGGTTCTTCTATTTTTTTGGGTGATGCCAACCCTTCCCCCCAGTTCAGGACTGGGAAGGCGAGCACCACCAGGAAAGGCTTTGCTGGCTGCGTGCTGGGGAGCAGCTGACCGCCCCGCTCCTTTTGTCTCCCTTTCCCTTGACTCAGGGCATTTCACATCCCTATTGACAACGTGTTTGGGACATTCAGACATTGAAGTGACAGTGGCATTTCCATGACCTGAAACCAGAGACTCTGTCGGTGTGGGCTTTGAAGACATTAGCTGTCCATAATCATGAGTTAGACTTTATCGGGCTTTTAAAGAGCACATGATGAGAACAGCTAGTGACAAAGTGTTTCTGCAGAGCTCGATCCGGCCTGGCAGGATTCATCTCCTCAAGCCCTTGGAATTTGCAATATTCATTAGGAGTTGGGAAAAAAAACTGCTTCCTTTGGAACAATGCAAGTTGTGAAAGGAAACCTTTCTCACGCGTGTGCCCCGGAGCAGCGGCTCTGGCAGCGGGGGTGATGGGGAAGCAATTAAAACCCTTCCAGCCCATTAGTGGGTGCGTTCATTAGAGCTGCTGCCGCTGGGGAAGGGCAGGAGGCTGTGCAAAACTCTTCTTTGGGAAACAAAACATCAGGGCCCATCGTCGTGTGCTCTTGGCACGCAAGAGAAAGGTCCTTGGCCACCGAGGTGGGCATGGAGATGTCTGTCAGTTTCTGTGGCTTTTTGCAGAGGGCTTGTCACAGGGATGGGCACTAGATGTGCGTGGCAGGAGTTTATGCAGTGGCTGAGCCTCTGCTGCATCGGAGATGACTTGGGGATGTCATCGAGCAGGGACCCCATCGCCCCAGAGCTGCTCCTGCTGCACCATGGCTTGGTTATGGCACTGTGACACACCATGCCATGCCACTCCGTGGGGCACCACAGTGTGTGGGACCATGTCATACCATGAGATGTCACACCATGCGGCACCACACCAGGTGGGACCATGCCACACTGTGTGGCACCACGCCACGCCATGGTCCACCGTGCCACGTGGCACCTGCTCAAAGCACAAGGCATGCTGCTCCTGCTGGGATTTATTACCCCTCATGCCAAGTGTCCCAGATATAGGCACATCCCCGTAGCCATCACCTGTGCTCCCTCTCCAGGCCATGGGCAGGGCTGCTGGCCATGGGGACCAATGTCCTCCTGCTCCAGCCTGTGGTGACACTAGGGCCTGGCCAACTCTGTGGGGACAGCCCTTCAGAGGAGCTGGTGGTATGGTCCAGGTTGTTCCCCCTCCAAGGCTTTCTTCCCTTCTCCATCCCCAAGGGTTTGGAGGTACAGCAGGTGATGGTTACTGAGGACTTTGCAGGCAGGGGTAACATCTGAAAGTCCCCCAGCGATCCTGCCATCAGTGTTTGGTGGGGAGGGAAGAGCTGGGGAGGCATTTGGAGGACACCACCACCCCCATCACTGTGCTGTCCTCCTTGTGGAGCTCTTAGCCCAGCAGCCTGGCTGGGAGCAAAGAGGTAGGTGCTGGCTGGGAGCTCATGGGGGCCTCTGGTTGCCTCTTGGAGATGCTGTATAAACAGTCACAGCCCAGGCCCATCTGTCAGGTTTAAGTATAAACAACCCCACCGTGATAGCAGTGAGACCCTGTCCCAGGAGCAGGGCTGGGACATCTGGATTCTTTCCCCCTGTGCCCATAGGAGCTGCCTGCAAACACAGGGACCATCCTAACGAATTCCAATGCTGCAGCACACCCCGGGGAGAGTCAGAAGATGCAGCTTTTGGAGATGAGCGTTGCCTTTCCATGGCCATGCCCAGCAGGGAGCCTGGGGGGATGCTGAGGAGGGGGTACCTTTCTCCCAGTGGATGCTATTGCTCCACACAGCTCTTCTGGGGCAGGTAGTTGGTACAATCTGCTGTGGAGAAGTCGATTAGGACCTTTCAGCCTCCTCACCACCTAGTTTTGTCTGCTCCATTAATTCAGGATTCCTCCACAATTAAATAGAATTTGGTTTTAATTGAAACATGCTCCACTGCTACCTGCTGCCATTGTTTGGAGATGCACTAAGCACCCAGCCACAGTCAAGGCAAGGCTCAGCATCCTCTCACCACTCCTCTCCCACCAGCTCTTGGAAGAAGAAGGACAGAAAAGAACAAAGGGACCATATTGAGTGGCTGCAGAGATGTGGGTCAGATGGATGCATGCAATGGTCTGCGGTGCTGGGTGCCCTGCATCTACATACTCCAAGCTCAGGGAATTAATGCCATAAGGACAAGGCAGAGCTGTTTTGATGGTGAACTGAAATTTGTCTACTTGACTTCTTGCAAGATTTTGAAGGGTTTGTCCTGATGTGAAAAATGATAAGCCTGTTCGTAAAGCGGGGAGAAGAGGATTTGTGCTGAGCAAAACCACAAAGGCACATATACCCAGATCTGGGTCCAGGCAGCTCCCCTGCCTCTGCCTGGAGCCCCTTGAGGGGTGGGCACCTGGGAAAGGGTTAATTTAACCAGTTCTCATGGGGTTTTGGAAAGTTCCTTTTTTCCAGGAGGCTGCCTGACGCACACTGACAGGGGCCTTTCAGCTGAGCACAAAGGCAGTGCTCTCCCCTTGCCCTCTCCATCTCTCCCATCCGAGCCAGCAAGCAGCTATAATCTCACTAGCAGAGGCTTTTACTGCTGTCACTTCGAGCCTCCTTCGCCATGTGAGTCGCTCAGATCTCCAGCAATGTAAAAAAGCTAATGAACGAGTAATAAACAAGTGTAACCAAGCAGAAAGCCTGCACGCAGCAACATCTGAGCCAACGCGGCTTTTAGGAAAAGCTTGGAGACACCACCAACAAACAGATATGTAATTAAAGAAAGTCTAATCTTCTTTGGTATTCAGAGATTAAAAAAAAAAAAGGGAGGGAAGAGGGCATGTGTAGAGGTGACAGGGAGGGGATGTCATGGTGGAAACAGAAATAGAAGGAAAGAAAGAGGAAAGAGCAGAGAGGAGAAGGGAGGGTGGCTGGAGACTGCACTGCAGGAGCTGGAGGGAAGGAGTCCTGGGGCATGTGTCCCTGTGGCTTTGCTCTCCTCCCTGCTCCTCAGAGGAGGAGAAAAGCTGGAGGAGCATCCTCCTAGGTGAGCCCAGGTGTTGGGGGAGGTGTGGGAAGTGTTCCCTGCTCGCTGCAAACATCCAGCATCTGTCCTCCTTCCTGCTGCGGCTCCTCTCCCTGGCCCTTCCAGGGGGATGCTCGGCCGGTGGGTACCGCTGTTCTCGCCCAGCCTGCCCAGGGAGCAGGGACCTGCTTCTCTGGGCTCTGGCTCCTTGTCTTGCTGAATGATGACTGCTGGAGACCAGCTGCAAGGTGCCACGTCAATCATTCATAGCTTCCCCTGGCTCGTTAAAAGAAAGAAAGGAAGAAATGTTGCTTTTTTTTTGGTGAAGATAAATAAGGGAAAACAAAAGCCAGAGTCCTTAAAGTCATCTTCCTCCTGGCTGTTAATCACAATTACTCATCAGAGCCTTCAGGGGTCAAGGACCATCACAGAAATGAGGGCTGTCGGTGTTAACTTGCCTTCATTGTCTGAGCTGGGTTGCCATCCATCAGCTGTCCCCAAAAAGCCCATTTCTATGACAGAGGAGGGATGGGCAGGCAGCATCAGCAGGAGCAGGGCAGCTTGGAGCATCCCGCTGGACCCTCCAGCCCTGCCACACACTCTGCATCAGGCTGCACCCTAAAACAGTGTGAGGATGCCCCAAATCCACCTGGAATACTCTAGTAATGCTGGATTAATGTTACTTAAAATAGCAATTCCAACCACTGGTAGTTATCCTGTCGTTTTCCTTAGCACTGATATTAAAATGCCTGGCCAGAACAGCGTGACAGACAAAGTGAAACTCCAGGAGACATTATGAGAAATGACAACCTAATACCTTTTGGTGAAGTCACAGGTCACCATTTTTGTCCTCCTAATTTCCACAGTTTAAAAAAAAAAAAATAATCACACTCCTCTTGTTCCCTCTGGTTAAAAGTCGTAAGAAAAGTAAATTAACAGCATCAAAGTTAAAAAAAAAAAAAAAAAGCCCTACATAAAAGCGATTGGTCAATTTGAAGACCAGCTGAAAAGATTTGGGAAGAGAGCCAAGGTCCTGATTCAGCAGGGCTTGCCACTTTAAATATCTGGGTTGTTCCTTTGAAGAAAATCATTGAAGTCAATGGACTTACTTAAGTGTTTGAAATTAGACCGATGATTAAGCCCCTTGCTGAACAGAGGCCTCAAAAGTTAAATTACCTTTATAACCGTGGCAGTAAAACAGTCGCCGAGACAGAGTTTTCCCTTCCTCTCTGCAGAGGGCATCGCTCTGTAGTTTGGGGGGGAGGGTGTTTGCCCCCCAGCCCTTCTGCCTGCCCCAGCCCAGACAGCCTTCAGCCTCCTTTGCTTTTCACCTTTATTGCCATTTGCTCCCTAATTGCCTGTCTTTGGAACCAATTTTATTATCAGCTTCCTTAAGGCCCGCATTACCTTCATCAGGAACAATTTGGAGATGAATTATCTTACCTAGAAGCGCAGCCACTCCTGTTCCGCGGCCGTGGACATCTGTATAACAGCTGCCAGAGCCATGTCAGGGGGAAATTGGAAAGATGCATTGCAATGATTGTTTACTGAGTGGTTTAATAAAATCAGCTTAATGCCTAAGTAGGAGAGTAGGAGCAGAAGTATGTTCCTGAGAGCTCTGTTATTTGAACCTGGAAACATCTATCAGAGTCTCAAACAAAAGCAGACAAAGAATATATTGCGCTTGGTATTTCTTCTCTGGATTGATTTATCATTGTCACGTCTGTTCCTTCCTTCCCTCTGCATTCCTGTCTCTTGGTAATACCGTAATATCTTTTATTATAGTACATTATATAATGCAGTCTATTGCTGTGAATATTGTTATTCCAAGACCCAATTCTGGCAACACTCTTTTTGCAATCAAGGAAGTCTCCTGCTTGAGTTTGCTTTGAGTCGGAACCGTGCAGAGACACCTGCATCTTGTCCACTGCAGTGATCTTAAGGAAAAGAAAAAAAAAACCAAAACTTGTAGCTTTAAAAGGTCCTAATGTATGGATTAACACCCTGCCGAGGGGCCACATGTGTTCTGCAGGTATCTTCAAAAAACAACAGGAAATTTCTACTGAAAATGGGTTCTCAGGGGCTACGTGGAGCTGATTCCTTGACACTGATATGGAGTTTTGGGGGTTTATTTTCTGCTTTGTGATGTTGCTGTTAGACACAGAGGAGTCCGTGGTGGCTGCTGATCCTCAGGGATGCTGTGCTCCCATGGGAGCAGAGCCCAGTGCTCCGGCATTGCCCCATCGTTCCTGGGCTCTGCTCCGGGGTATATGTAGCACAAAATTAGATGCTCCAGCCTTTCAATTTACTGAGTAAAAATAGACTGGGCAACATCTCCTTGGAGTACTCACACGGTGAGTGATGCGTCTGTCTGCAGCCATCACGCAGCCGGGCCTGGAGAGCGAGGAAAGCTTTCTGTGCCACGTTCAAATAAAAACACTGACATCCATTTAACGCCGCGTGATTCAGAGCCGGAGCCCTGAGAATTCAGGAAGTGAATCCGTTTGGATTCTTAGCGAATGTCTCACACTAACATCAGCGAGTCACACTGCACAACCCAGACATCTCACGGCCCGTCGCCGTACCGACGAGAGCACAACTGTTAAAATACACCCTCCTAAGGAGGAAAACAAGGGAAAGAGGGTATTTAAAATCACAGTCTGAGCAGCAGGCTTCCAAGCTTACGTTGCAGGTTTGGAACATCTATTGTTTTGAAATCTCTATCTACTTTTACATCTTTTTACTTGACAAGCCCGAGCTGATGTTTATGAGTACATTGTAGGACAACTTCCCGGGAAAGTGATGCTTCCCCTGTGTACCAGGACAATAACAGCAGAAGAATTACAAATTGTTTCTATGCTGGAGTTTGCATACAGAGACCTCCTTCTCTGCTGCTTTGTTCCCAAGTATATTTTCTACAGCTTCCCCAGTGCCACAGCTGCTAAATACAGTTACAATAGCTGGTGACTGGAGCGGTGGATGCACAAGGAAAAAGAGTTTTGGGATTCTATTTAAAGTCTGCATACCCTTCTTCAGTCATCATGGATGGTAAAGAGCCAGAAAACCTGACGCTGAGAAAGGACTGGACAGTCACATTGTAATTCATTGCCACAAAGTAGTGTAGTAGCCAAAGGTATTAAAAGGTTTCCAGAAGGGATTAGATGCCTTCTTTGAAGGCAGGTCCAACAGGGATTATTAAGCAACTGCAGAAGTATAAACCATGGCCTGGCAGAACGTGGGAGGATACACAAGGGATAACACCACTCTATATATGACATTTCTTGTGCTCTTCCTTGAGAAACCACATCTGGCCACAGCTGGCAACACCACACTGCTCGAGATGCACTTTGGGCCCCATATTTTTGTCTAACGGCCCTAATATCAACACAGGGCCTTTCGCAGGGAGAGCAGGCGGGTTGTGGGGGAGGAGAAGGGATTGGGTGAGCACTGTGCAACCCGGGCAGTGACGTGGAGAAGACAGGCAGCAGGACCAGGGCACTGCTGTGGAGAGGATGGGATGCTGCAGGCGGGAGAGGGTGTCTGAGATTTGTGCAGGCTGGGGACATGGCAGCAGCAGGTCTCCCTGCTCGCCATGCCCAAATCCAAAAGGCAACGTGGCTACATCCACAGAGCCTCCTGGATGCTGCCTGCCTGGCATCTCATCAGCTTTCCTGCTTTGACACTTGGAGGGCTCTGGTGTGCTGCTGTGAGACAGGGCTGGGGGGGTGGGGGGTGGGGGTTTATAGCAACATCAGGAAAGGAGGAATAGAGGAAAAAGGTTCTCGAGTGTCAACAAAAAAATTATCTTGTGCAAATAAACAGAATAGATGGATTAACCCGTGTTGTTTGTGCAGAGAATTGCTGGAATGCCTGCCCACTGCCGGCGCTTCCCGAAGCTGTCGGGGGCCTGGGCTTGTTTTCCATGGAGGGCTGGCTCCAGCCCCCCCCCCCCCCCCCCCCCCCCCCCAATCTGTTTGCCTGGGGCTTGCAGAGTGATCTGTCTCTAGATTGTTTTCCGAGTCTACAGCCTGTTTCCATGCACAATGGTTACATTCTGAAGCAATTGGGGATGTTTCAGGTCTTCATGTCATGCGTGCACTCACAAGTATCTTCTCCTACCTGCTCTTTGGGTGAACAGCATAGCATGGACCTCCAGTCTACCCACTTCCTTACCTCATGTCTTCAGCTTCACTGAATCCCTTCACTATGAATAAAGGCTTAGATCAGAGCAGGATCTAGCCAGGATGAACAAAGATAAAGAGCTAAATGAAAGATAAAGAGCTAAATACAAATCTAATCCATATACTCTCCCACCAGAGGATCTCCAAGTGCTTTCCAGACAGCCATTTATCGCTGCAGTCATCAAGCGAGGTTTGGTGGTCATGCCCATGGCTTTGCTAGGGGGCTCATCAGACCCCCAGAATTCAGGGAGGCCCAGACTTTACATTTGAGGAGTGATGGTGGGATTCCCAAGGTGGTGTGGGAGAGCTGGAGCTCTGCATGCTGTGCCAGGGAGATACCGTGCCGTGACTCCACTGCCTGCTCTCAACCATCCCTTTCCTGGCTGGACATTCCACCTCTTCTCTTTGCAGGAAGCATTTCACACCATATAGCCAACTCCCTGGCAATAGAAACTTGCCTCATCCTTCCATCGTCCTTCCATCCCTTCATGGCCGCTTTGTACTGGGCAGGATGGAAAGTCTGCCCTTGAGGTTAAGGTTGGGTTTCAGGCTGGGTTAGGCTCCAGGCTGGAGCCTCCAGTCAGACCTGAACTTTGGCTAGCAGAAGAGCAACATGTTTGCTCAGGTTCATCTCTGGCTGCAGCTGATGAGTGGTTTATGGGAAGGAGAAAGCGCAGCCGGTCCCTGTTTCTGATGTGGGCCACCCAAAACCAGCCACGTATACCCAGGGACACCTGTACATGCACACAAGCTAACAATTACCCAGCACACGTGTGCTGTAGAGGAGTCTGCACTCAGGAGGGAAGAGCAGATCTCCTGGGGCCCTCCGCTTTAATATCCTCTGGATTTAATATCTCGAAACTACACATTTATGGGAACCCAAACACACACATGCCTGCACACGTGGCAAATGAAGGGCGAGCAAATGGAGGTCCATGCTCCATCGGCATGGCCAGTGAAGCACAGAGCAGAGCTGTGGTGCCATCCAACTGGAGAGGACCAGGAAAGCGGCCCCAGTTCATTTGTTTTTTGTGACATCACGGCCTCCTCTGGCTTTTTTCACAGTTTCTCTCTGTTGTATTTAATAGACTTAATGGATCACACAGCACTATAACAACAACAGACCTTCAATGTTTTTATTAAAGCCATCTACAAAAATCCCTCTGTGCTATAGCTTTCCTGCAGGGTGACTTTCTGCTGAGATGCTGTTTCCATTAAGGACAATTGCGGAGAATAAAGAAGGAATGAACAAACAAATGGAAAAAGAAAAGGGCGGGGGGGGGGGGGGGGGGGGGGGGGGAGGAGAGCAAGAGAGCAGAACGTTTGAGCTGCTGGTGGAAAAGTGGTGAAGTGGTCCTGGCCCACAACTTCAGCCGTGTCCCACCGCCCACGTTTGACGGGGACTCCTGTTACACAGCCCGGCACGTGGGGCAGCACCAGGTCTTCCTCACAGAGCAAAATTGATTTCATTAGCTGTGATGTCAGAACCACCAGCTCTGGCCTCCCAGTGAGATCACAGAGGGGAAATGCCATTTTTATCCTTGTCGGGTGTGACTTATTTGCTACATCCATTAAAGCTGTAAGCGATGCAGAGGGAAGAAGCTTTTCCCTGTGCGGGAACAGTCTGGTGTATGCCTCGCGGTTTGATGTATGTCACCACCCAGCCAGTGTTGTGTTCTTGGTTATTAAACATTTATATCTGCTGCAAAGCAGGTTGGTGAGCCGTTGTGCTGGGTACCACACAAAAATAGCGGGAGCAACAGTCTTTGTTCCTCAGGTAGCTGTTACCTCCCTTCGTTCACCTGCTGGGGTGGAGTGTGAGTGCCAGGAAAAGCTTTGTCCAGCCCTGAGAGATGCAGCATCAACGTGGGACCTGCTGCTTCTTCAGCATTGGCAGAGGACAGGATTGGCTCAGCCGCTGAGACGCCATCGAAGAACCCTCTTCTCTGCATGGAGCACCACCAGGGAGATCTACTGGGACGGGACAAGGAGAGCCACATCCAGCCCTAGATCCAGATCCCCTGACGTGTGCCTGGAAGAGACTTTGAGCCCACGCGTGCTTGGTGCTTTCATACCAGCACCTTTGTCACTCAGGTAGGAGACAGCTGGGGTTTATCCAGCACATCACAACTCAGATCCCCAGCTGATACCCTCAAGCTGGTCCTTCTGCTGAGCTCAGAGGATGCTCTGAGGCTGAGCTGTGCAGGAGCTGTGGTCCACAGCGAGAGGTGTGTAAGCAGCTTTCTGTGCTTACACTTGCCCTCTGCCTGGCAGTGCAAGCATCCTTTCTCCATTTGTGGAAAGGCTCTCAGCTTTCCTTCTGCTCCTTTGATCCTTTTTATTTCCCAAAACTGCTACCTGGACATTTCATTTTGTGGGTGCTCAGAGTTTAAAAAGATCTAGAAAAGCAGTTCTGATTCTGCAGGACCTTGGGACTTCTATTCTGGCTACAGCTGTCATCACTCCTGTGTACTGTCCCAGCATTGACAAAACGGTCTCCTGCAGGCTTGAGATGGAGAAAGTAAGGGACAGATAGGAATTTCTTTGAAGGGGAGATTTCAGTTTTTAACTGTAGCTTTGAACTTTCCTCCCAAATCCCAAGGAACCTGACCCAACCGATCCCATCAGTCAGCACCCACAACTCCAGCTCTGAAGTTTACTCTTCCGTCCGTACCACCATCCCAAGTAGCACGATGATGGATTAAGTCTTTCAGTCTTGCAGGTATTTTGGTTTTGAGAGCAGCCTGGTCAACCAAGGTCCGCCATGGGACATGTCATGACCTCTGTTGTGGCAGGAGGGGAGCTACGCAAAGGCTATGGGTAAATTAATGCCTGACAAGCTGGCTTTTCACTTACTCTATTGGAGGCACCTACTACACTTGCATGTGAGATCACAAAGGACATTAAGAGTGCTGAGCACGAGAAGCTAGCTCATATTTGTGCCATCCTGAGTGGCTGAGGGACTCTCTTCAGAGCCCAGGCTTGAAGCATGCGTTTTGGGTTGGTGTCTGGATTTGTATTTTCCCAAGGACTCTCTTTCATCTCGTTACGTTGTGTCTGTGCTCCTCTTTGTGTGCGAGCTCTCAGATACCAAGGAGTTCTTCTCAAAGGCTTGACAGACTTGGGTAAAACTCTTTGATTTATGCCACTCTGACACTTGCTTGGCTAAAATACCTAGGGAAGACCATCCTACCTGCCCTGCCAGAGCTGTTCACTAAACCCTAAATCAAAAGAGACTGCTCCTTGCCTCCCCTTTTCCTATAACAAATCACAAACCATTTCCATTTGTCCATAGCCAGCCCGCTGTTCCCCTTAATGCGCTAAGCTTCCCAACATGATGTTTAGCACATGTTCTTTCGCACTGCCCCCCTCTGCTCAAAGGCAGCCTTATAGTTTGCAAATGGGATGAAACCACTGTGCGGCCCCGCGTCTTGGCTCCGCTCCCGCCGTACCCTGCAGATGCCAGAACCTTTGCTGCACCTTCCAAGTCATTATGTGTGTTCAAAAGCCTGCCAGAAAGGCTAGGAGGATAAAAGAGAGAGAAAAAAAAAAAAAAGAAAAAGAAAAAAGAAAAAGAAAACCCAACCCCAAACCCCCCTAATGCACGTGAAGGAGAAGCAGAGTAACTGAGGCATATCCTCCATGGAGCGCTGCCCGCAGGGCTCTCGCCTGCAGCTCACCGTTGCACAGCCTGCACGAGGTGGGTCTCCTCCTACATTTGCCTTCTGGGAAACAAAAAGCGTGGTTGCCTGGGGAGTAGAGATCCATCCCCCCCGTGGGTTTGTCTGGGCCGGCTGCCACCATCAACATACCCAAATCGCTGGTGAGATGCTCAGAGGGATCTGTTGGGGCAGGATGGGAAACGTGGAGATGTGGGCTCGGCCCCTGCTCAGACATGGGGAGCCTTATCTTGGAGATCAGAAAATGCTTTAGAAGAGTTATTGAGTGCAGATACAAAGAGCTGTGGTTGTCTGTGTACACAGGGAACCGCAGGCACGAGAAAGGATCAAAGATGGGATATTCACCCAAAGCCACAGACCTTTACCACTTGGGCTGAAGAAAAACTCCTGTGCTTGCGTTGGGCTGTTAGTGAGCGCCCAGAACAGTGCCCGGGGGGTGTGGAAGGAATGAACGTGTCCCATCGCCTTCCCATCTCACCGTCCCATCACCCTCCCATCTCCTCTCCATGGTTATTGAGGTGGCAGCAGCCTGCCCCTGCCTCCGGGCATGGGAGCAGAGCTGCTTGGGTGGCAGAGCACAACACAAGGCAGAGAAGGTAGCGAGGAACCTGTGCATCACTGCAGCGTGGTTCAGCCTCTTGGGGTATGAAAGAGGGAGAGCAGGGGGAAGTGAGGGAGAAGGAAGGTGAGACAGGCTGCAAGGAAGAGGACAAGTGGAGAGAGGAGATCATCAGCAGACAAAGAGTGTCCACGCTTCTGCTGAGGTAACCAGCCCTCTGAAAATAACTGGTTGGTGTTTTCCTAGCTCCCACCATCAGGAGAAGCTATGTGCTCATCAGGGAGCTCCTCTTCAGCTCTCACGGCCAAGGGAATGGAAGATATTTCTACCCACACTGGTACTTCCCTCTCCTTTTGTTTCTCCATCCTTTCCACTGCTTTCTGCAATGGACTCAGTCCTTAGCATTGTGTAAGGAAAACGATTTCCAGCCTGGGCTCTTCTGCTAAAATCAGGAGCCGTGGCTGCATGGCATTGCCTGTGGCCGTGGGGTCATCAGCTCCCGAGGAGCTGGACTGATGCTCCTGCTGCAGCTGTCGGATGCCAGTGGTCCCCAGCCACCCCTTGCCTGAGGTGTTGGACTTATCCCAGTGACCTGGAGCTGTTTGCCATGTTCCTACAGAAGACCTAGATTTTAATGCCAACTGAGCAGCTGTATAAATGTTTCGTGACATTTCAGAGACAGAATAGATCACGCTGTTCAAACCTCTTCTTTCAGAGAGCATTCAAATAATACCGTTTCAGTTTAAGGGAACTTTATTTGCTTTAAAGATTTTATGATAATTTCCAACAGAGGCCATCAGACAGCCAATCTGCTTCAGTCTTCCCCATCCCAGGATATCCTGCAGGCCAGTGCTCCCTTTTTCTCTGCAGGGTGTCCTCCATCATACCTATACTCCTCAGCATTCAGAGCTTCCCTGGGTCTTCAAAATCTTTCCAATATCGAAGCAGCTATTCTAGTTATGAACCAGCCTTTTCTAAATGCATATGAGCCTCCTGTTCCACTGTGTCTGGGCCACAAAAAAAAAAAAAAAAAAAAGCTAAAACCATCATCGAATTTGTTAATTGGCATGAACTGCAAAACTTCTCAGCTGAGATTACACCATTTTATTTAACAAAACTATTCCCTTGGCCTCAAAGTTTAAGGGAGAGACCCCAGACACCTAATGAGCTTCACAAAAGGCCTCCAAGTTAATAGAACTGGGCTCAGCTATGTCGATTGGAAAATTAACTTTTGAATCAAATTTTCTGCAGTAGAAAAATGGTTTGTGGCCTAGAGATGGTCACACGGTCCCAGCACCCCAGGGAGAACCCGCTGAGACTATAACCTGTATGAAAGGGGTTGTACTTCAACTACCAGAAGACTCCTCATGGAAATGGCCTCCTGGCTCCTGTTGTTCCCCAGGACAGCAGGAGCTATCAGGTTTTTAAAGAAGTCTGTAAAAATGTGACATTGAGAGGAGAAAAGGGGTTGAGCATTTCTGCCTTCATATTGAGTAAAGTTCCTGCTACTGAAGTATCTCAAAGGCAAGCAGGTCACCTCACCCAGCTCAAGCCCTTCCAGAGTCCTTCCCCTTCCAGACACTGAGATGGCAGATTCTCCTTGTGTGTTGCAAGGCTTTTAATTCCTGTGACTTGTCTTCACATTAAGGACTTTCCAGTCCATGCCTTGGAAACATCACCATCGTGATGATGTTTGACTTGGAGCTTTTGCTATGGAGACCAGTTTGCTATGGAGACCAGTACCTGAAGTCGCCCACAGACACCTGGGACCTTCCTCACCACTGTTCATCACCATCAACTTCTGCACATTCATTTGTCATGCATCATCTCAAAGCTTTCCCTGAGGAGAGGACACAACAGTCCTCCCTCTTGTGTCCTGGCAAGGAGTAATCCTTCAGATGACCCTCTGAAGGTGCATTGACCCATCCCCCTTTCCCAGTAGTTTAGGATTTTGTACAGTGACATTCCCAAGGCAGGGAGCTGAGTGAGGTTCTGGATTCATGCTCTGCCTCAGGCTGTGACCATATCGCCTATTGGGAACTAGATGCTTGTGTTGGCAAGAGATGACTGTGTCCTCTTTGACCATGACTTGTCACCCAGGCTGAGCATTTATCTATAAATAAAAGCCCATGGATGATCCTATCTCCAGGAGCCAGCTGGTGGGACCCCATGTACCTGCCTTCCAGGGTGACACTGGTGTGGGGACAAGAACCAAGCATGGTCCTTGTGGGCCTGATAGTGGCCTGAAGCTGCTGAAGCTGGAGTTGTGGAGAGCCAGGGCTGCCTTGAACCCCCAGCATCATGGGGCCATGCAACCAGCACTGGGATGGATCTGTCTCACATGGCAACAACGTCTGCAGGGATGAGTGTCGAGCATCCTCATTCCTGCTCTGCAATCCAGCCACCCATCCATCTCTGGAGGCAGCAGAGCTGCCTGAGAGCCCATGTGGTCCTAGGAATGAGAAGAAGGAGAGGAGTGACACTGAGGAGCCCCAGCCCTGCAGCTGTGGGGAGAGCCACGGCACAGGGGGACACTGGCACAGGAGTGGTTCAGCCCCCGGCACATTCCCTCAGCCCCTACATGGTTATGGGGCCACATCAGCCCAGTGACTCTCCCAAAGCCTACTTTTCTGCTTTTTTCCCTAAATATATTCAAATGCATTGTTATGAAGTACAATTATGAAAATGCATTCTCGCCCCAAAGCTCTGAAGCGTGAAAAAGAGGCTGTTAAATGCTGAAATATTTACTTTGGTTTTTCAGATTAGGAGTCGGCATTTAAGTAGCATTTAAGTTTATTAAAATGAGAGCACTCTTACGTATGGTCTCAGCTAAAAGGCAAACTCTCTTTCTGCTCTGTCCCACACAGTAAGTCCCAATTAGCAAGAAATATCGCTCAAACACTAGCCTTTCTTTGTGTAAAAACAAACAATATATCACTGCCGATGAGTATTTAAAAACAAATAAACAGTGGTTGCTCTTTGCATAAGACCTACAAATTAAGAGCACTATGTGCAGTCGTAAAAGAGGAACAAATTGATCAAAATTTCCTTTCAGAGTGGTGCAGACATTAAGACTAATGTTGGTAAAGCAAAGGGCTGAATGAAGAGGGCTTTCTTAAAACCGGTGTGGGTTTTGCCTCTCTTTTAGCAGACTCTGGCTTGTTCTTTACCCTGAATCCTCACGGCTCGTTTTTTAAATCTCTTGAGCAACTTATCTTTCAGTATCTCTCTTTGGAGACTCTCATACATCATGGCTAATTCTAGGTTGCCACCACCCAGAGAGGATTTTGCAGCTGAAGCCTGGTGTTACGGTCTGGTGAATGGCATGAAGAGAATGGCCAAATCTTGGGTGGCATTTATCACATATATGAAAAGAGTTTGTCTTTCTTTTTTTTTTTTTTTTCCTAAAAAGGCCAAAAAAGAAGTAGGATTTGCATGGATGAAGCCCAGTCAAGGGCCCAGAAGACAAGTCTACAAATCCTATGAAGGGAAGGGAAATCCAACATTTTCCTTCTCACCCACAGACTAGGAAGCAGTGGGATTCCCCAGCGAGGAACATTGTAGGAGACACACACTGTGCTACAAACCTGCTCAGAGACAGCCCTGAACAGGAGACTTCTGCAGACATGGAAAAAAATTATGCAGAAGATGCACTAGAAAGATGAAGGCATCTTTTTCTGGTGGTACAGGCATCACACAGGTCTGAATCCTGTCATTAAACCCAGGAACAAGACCGTGCTGGGATAGAGGGAATGGGGAAGAGCAAGAAGGATCTGGAGTCGGAACGATACTGGCTGAACCCCTGCACAGTCCTCAGGCTGCCTTGTGGTCTCCAGCCATTCCGTGACAAAAGGACACTGGTGTTTTGGGTTTTTTTTCTTTAAGTCTGAGGAGGGGCAAAAAGGTTTTACGTCATCTTCCCAACACCATTTCACTGGAAACAGGGCTTTCTACAAGAAGACATTATCTCCATTTAATTTTTCTTTGGAAGAAAGAAAGAAACATTTTGATAACCTGGCTGAAATGGAGTATGTTGATTTTTGAGTTCTTTTATAGTCCATGATGACTTTTAACTCCAAAATATTTTCCAAACTGAATTTAGAACAGAGTAGGAAGCAGACTGTGTTGGATTCCCACCTGCCCATCAAAGTCAAAAGGGAAAGCCCGCATGATCCCTCCCACAGCTGGGACAAAGAAGATTTACCATTGCAGAGGAGGTGCTTTAACCTTGCTCTTAAGGATTGCTCTATTCAGCTTGCTTTTCCACCACTGACTTGCTACGTGGCCTTTCAGCATCCTTTCAGCTCTGTGTGCCATCCTTGTCTCTGCATCCACGGTTCCCGTTACTTGGCCACCCAGTCCAGGTTGTCTGCTCCATGCTGGTGGTGGGATTCATGGCACATCCATTGAAATGAAGAGATTTCTCCCATCGGGTCTGGAGCACGTGTTGTCACTCAGAGAGAGAAGCATCTCCTTTTCTCAGGTGAGAGGGATGGAGGACCACACCTGAGAGCCACAGCCAGCTGGTGCCTCTGAAATACCTAATGGCAATCCTGGCATGTCAGAGAGCACGAGGAGCAGCTGCGGAGGGGTGGGCAGGGGAGAGACCAAAACCATTGAGATAAATCGACCTGGAGGGGGGGGGTAAAAACCAAAAAAAAGGAAAAAAAACCTAAAAAACCCAAACTCACAAAGCTGAAAGGCAGACAGAGTACAGAAAAAGCGAGTTACTAGGAGATTTTTAAATACAAAGCAAGAGCCAGCCCAGAAGGAATGTACACAGAATGCATGAAAATCTCTTCTCCTCCTCTGACAAAGAGCATTTTCCACAACCTCAGTTCCAGCGCCTCATGCCTGCGCCTTCCCTCTCTTGTGGCCGGGGGGAGGGAGGCAGAGGGCAGGGCTGCAGGCATGCCAGCTATTGATGTCTTTTCCAAAGGCGCCACAAGCTTTCTTCCCTGCTTAAAACCCCAAATCAAATTTCAGAGGTTTGCCCATCACATCCTCACTCAAAGGGAAAACAAAATCAGACCCCCCAGGAGGAACCAACCCTCAGCCCTGACCTCCCCCAGAATGCCACCTCCCTGGGGCTCCCTCCTGCTGGGGACGTTCCTGGGTTGCCCACAGCAAGGTTTGGTCCTAGAGACCACTGAGGTTCTGCCCCATCAGGGGCTGTTCCCGCTCTCGTGGGCTGGCAGGGATGGGCAAAATTCCCACCACTGCAGCCCAGAAACAGCCAGCAGCAGAATTTGTGTCTGAAAGGTAAAAACTTGCCCTCTAAACTCACAGTGAGTTTCTGGGAACTGAGCTGTTCCCAGTAAGAAGACCAAATCCCTTAATTTCTATCTATTTTTTCTATGTTTGAGGGGTGACCAGTGCAATGTTTGGTGAGCTGTTGGGAGCAGGTGTAAGGCCAAACCGTGCCTGGTAGAAGGTTACTAAACAGCCTGTTGTTCTCTAAGCCTTCCATATATTCAACATAGTAAATAATTTCACTGAATTATTTTTAGAGTTGGAAGGGACTGTAGACATCATCTAGTCCAACTCCCCTGCTGAAGCAGGATTGCCCAGAGCATCTTAGAGCAAGTTACTCAGGAGCATCCAGGCAGGTCTTGAAAATCTCCAGAGAAGGGGATTCCACACCCTCCCTGGGCAGCCTGTTCCAGGGTCAGATCATAACTTTATATGCCATTTTATTCTTAGAAGCACTATTGAGTTGGAAACAATCCTAATCCATCTCTTCGGCGCTTTACTTCCAGCATCTAGCTCCCCTAAAATTCCCAAAAAGCCACTCACAAGCATGGACCTGATGCCATCTTTCCATCGTCTGGCCGTAACAAAGACTTAAAAGCTGCTGTTCTGTAACATTTCAGAAAAAAAAAAAAGAATATTTTTAATATCAAGGTGATAAGGCTTGAAGGTTTCAAAGTCAGAACACATGAATGATTTCTTCAGATTGTATATTTATCCACATCTAATATGAATGTAATCATTGCCTTGAAATCACCACAAACAATCCCATCCACACACACTGAAACATAGTACAGTCGAAAAAAGATTATTTTTTCCAGCTAACTGTAAATAATTTTTAATTTAATTTAATTTTTAAAATTTAATTCTAAAGAATTAAACCCAATGAAAATGCAATATTTCCTCCAGAAGCAAGAGCTCCCTCTTAGCCAAAAGGAGGACAGAGAATGACATGTGGTCTAAATTAACCACAAGTGATCAGACCTGCCAAAAGGCAGAACACTAACTTGTGCTTCTGAAAGAGGGTTCTCACTTAATCCTGATGTATTTACAAGAGCTCTGGAGGTTCATAAGTGCGGGGAGATGGGTAATGTGGAGGGAGCATGGTGCATTTTTGTTTGCCAGAATGCCACGACTGTAAAAGAAAAATACCAATTAGAAGTTAGGAATTTCTAAAAGTCAACCTCATGGCACAGCGTGTGAGCCCAAGGCTTTGATTTTCTACATGTGGGAGAGCGGTGCCGAGCAGAAAGATGGGAGGACACAAGTTACCTGTTTGTACTCACCACAGCTGAGCAGAAGCAGCAGAGATCTCATCTCCTCATCTCAGGAGCTACTCCTTATGGAGATGCTCTCCAAGTGACTCTAAGGGAGACCAAACTCAGGTGCAGATGTCCAGTTTGGATGAACTGGGCAAAACCACAGGTTTCCATGTCTGTTTGTAGACTGACATCAAGTGTTGTGTTTGCTGGTCGCCTGGTCTCAGTGATTCCTACCAGAATACAGCAAAAGTATGGTCCCATCTGGAGCAGTGTTCACTTCTGGGCTTCCCTGTTCAAGAAGGACAGGGAACTGGTGGAGAGGGTACAGCAGAAGGCTAAAAGATGATGAGGGGCCTGGAGCATCTCTCTTATGAGGAAAGGCTGAGGGACTTGGGTCTTTTAGTCTGGAGAAAAGAAGACTGAGGGGGGATTTGACTTAAAGGGGATGTGGCTGGCCTTTTTTTCAGTGGTGGCCAGTGACTGGACAAGAGGAAATGGGCACACACTTTAATATAAGAAGTTCCATCTCAACATGAGGAGGAACTTTTTTATTTTGAGGGTGGCAGAGCCCTGGAAAAGGCTGCCCAGAGAGGTGGTGGGGTCTCCGTCTCTGGAGAGATTCAAAACCTGCCTGGAAATGTTCCTGTGCAACCTGTTCTGGGTGGACCTGCTTTGGCAGGGGAGTAGGACTAGATGATCTGCAGACATCCTTCCAACCCCTTATCACTCTGTGATTCTGTGATTCTGTAAAAGGCTGTTTCTGAGCAGGAACATCAGCACTGAGCATCTTCCAGAGAAGGGATGAGAAAGCAGCAGGTGTCTGACTGTGGGACCTGGCTGCCCCAAGGTGAGTGCTCAGAGACACAGACACAGCCTAAGGACATAGATGGGATAGAAGGCAACATAAACTCCGTGACAGCCTTCAACATTTCAATTTGCACATCAAATAGGCAGCGACCACAAAAGGGAAGGTGCCTCAGTCCCCTCCCAGCAGCCGCTGCCTCAAGCTACACTTTCTGTCCACTTTGCTGAGCGAAGCCCCTGGAGAAGACCCCACCGGACTGGATGGGTGATGCTGCAGAGCTTGGGTGGCTGGACGAGGCAGGGACCACCACATGGGGCTGCTCCACGTGCTGATGAGCACACACGGCACAGGCTGAACTGATAAGGACAAAACCTGTTGCCTGTGAGCCAGAGTTACATCTGCAGGCTGTGATGGATGTAAAACGTTTAAGTCAGAACACAGCAGCCGCAGAATACCAAGCCAGCCGAGCACTCTTCAATCCACTTTATTGATTTATTCCCTTCACTCCCGTCCCTAATGCTCCTCTCAGCTCTGCGTGGCTCAATGCAGCACAAATTAACAGAGCCCACAAAAGCCCTCTGAAGCCATTCCCCTGATTAACAGGTCTGTAGTGCTGAAAGATATCTTCATTTTAATAACCTGGCACTAAATGGATTACAGCCATGGAACTGAATTCACGTCACTCTCCGAAGGGAGAAATGGCACATATTTTTATATGCTGTAAGAATTGCAGAAGATCGGGACAAAAGACTCAAATAAGGATCAAAAAGGGGAAAGAGGAAAGTTGGGGAAGAAAGGACAAGTCTGCAGGAACTCACTGGAGGCTCAGCTGGGTGGTGCTGGCAGTGGTCGGCAATGGACCTGGTGTGGATGCTGGACATGCCCTGCCTGAGGTGCTACCAGACCTTCTGGGTCTGGGCTCTGCTGTGGGGCTTCCTCAGGGACAGCAGCTGCTGCAGCCTTGATCGCTCGGTCCTTATGTCCCTCTTTCTGGAACAAACGTGTTCATGGGCAAACAGGAGGGCAATGATACACACACATGTCTCTTGGCACAGCCCCAGGACTTACACAGCTTCTTTTTGCAATGTCATTGGAGTTTTCTTTTCCTTTCTGGCCACGGCAAAGCTGCCACAGCTGGAGGGAACCTCCAGGCACTTGCATTTAACCTGAAGCACGAGTCCTGCCCACAGATGCCCCAGATCCCACCCACAGGTCTGCTCATCAGCCTAAAACCTTAAAGACAAGCCAGCTGTGAGCACAGAAAAAGCAGGGGTCAGGGAGCAGTAACGGGGCAGTGAGATGGTGTCCAGTCTGCAGGTTATCACAAAGCCCCTTTTTCCATCTTTCACCAGGACTAAAAACCCCAGGAATACCAGGATTCATTCAGGATGATAACTCTCCTTGCACAGAAGATCTGGGCATTATTCAGGGACCTAAAAGCTGGGCTAAGACCACTTACTGGCCTGCCAAGCACTTGACCCTTGGATTTAATGGCTTCTTGGGCCTGGCTGAGCCTCCCACATCTCTCTAGGAATATGCACAAGCTGTTTTGTGCTTTGGAGGAACGATGAGGACAGTGAGTGACTCTTCCTCCCAGCTGGCCCATGCAGCTGAGACTGGGGTAGCCCTACTGGCCATGTTGCCTGCTGCTGTTCCCTCCTCCATGGCCTCATGGTCACCCCAGATAACCTATGGCCAAGGGAAAGGGAGGGAAAGCTCCAGAGCCCGCTAGTGAGATAAAGACAGACAGATTATAAGGTGTTTATGCTTTTGCAAAAGTTAAAGTCTCGAAGGCAAGATGGGTTTACATTGGCATAGAATTAATGGTTTGATGTAGCACAAGGGGACAGCAAGAGCAGCGAGAGGGGCCATCTATCAGCATGCACTGAAGGCATAAAGGAAAGAGATGCAGGCATAAATCAGGTCCTGTGCAGGAAATAAGCAAGGATGGATGACAGGCAGGAGCTGGTGATCTGTTATTCCCACAGTGTGCCAGAAGATGCAGAAAATGTGGCTGGGTGCTTCAAGACCTCATTTCAGCAAGTGCAAAGTGGGTATCTCTGGGCTGGATGAAACTTTCCCTGCGCTTGGAGACTGCCAGGTCCCAAGGACGGGGGCAGAGGAACTCTGTGAGTATCCATATGCCCTGCAAGGATGCCAAGGGGGCTGGGAGACCCATTCAAGGCAGAGGGACCTGGGTACTTCGCTCCCTCTCCTGGAGGTGTCAGTACTCACTCCTGGAGGTGGTATCTCTACATCCTTGAAGGCAATGAGGCCAAACTGAAGCATCCCCAAGCAGAGTAGGTTTATCTTCCCTTGGACAGAAACTGAAGTGAATTAGGGGATGCTCAGGCTAAAGCTGCCAGAGATGGACCATTCTGCAAAGGACCTTCACAGCGTGGCCATGCCCTGGCTCCTGCTCATGCCAACATATCACTCCTTCTGGTGTCTTTGCATCGCTTCTCCCACGCTGTTGGTGGGTATAACCCTCGCTCAGGTGCCTCTTTGGAAATGTGGACACTCTCCTAAGGGAGGTGAAATACAAACAAGGCACCTCCATGGACTTAGACTCTAGTTTTGCTACTGACCATTTTTAAGACTTTGGGCCCAGTTTTATCTGGTTATTCTCCAGACCTCCCCAGAGCAGTCTTCTGTGCTGCTCTACACTTCAAAGGGAAATGAGACCTTACATGTTTAATTGAAGCCAATTTCCTCCCTGTTGTCGGGTTAGTGAGGGGGGATTAATGGGGGCCAAGGCTCAGTCCTCTAGAGACACCCAAACATTTCAACACATGGGGCAACCCTGGAAGGGTGGAAAACACACGATGGGGAGCTGGAGGTGACCAGAGCTGATCAGGAGCAGCTGAGATACATAAATCTCTCAAACTATCAAGACCTGCTACCTCCCTCCCCACTGCCCTTTATTTAAGCTATGTTTTTGAATGAAACCTGAAGCAATTAAAATCTCTTTCATCAGATGTTCTGCCTTCAATTTACCTCCTGCTTAGCAATATCACAGGGAAAGGAAGGACGTGGGAGGCTCCTGCAGCTTGCACGGGGTTGAACGGGATGTGGCACAGCGCAGAGAGAATCTGGTTGAGTCCCACCACCCTGGTCCATCTCTGCACCCTCCATCGCTTGTGGCAGCAACCCTCACCATTGGGTCACCTCATGGCTCTGGTGGAGAAAGCTGGAGAGGTATCCTGCAAATGGGGATGGTCTTCATGCAGGGCAAGCCTGGTGCAGCCAGGAGGGAAGCAGGGCTGCTTGGAAAGCAGAGGGCATTTACAGAGTTGGGGGGATGGCTGGGGATATTGGTGATGCTCAGAAGTACAGACAAGGGTCCAGCTCCTGGGCAGCTTCTCAGTCCATGTTAAGACTCTGCTCACATGGGTCAGAACATTTTCTTCCCCACTTGGGTGCATCAGATGTTCTCCCACCATCTACCATCTCCCCACCTGGATGCTTGTCTGTGCCATTCCCAGAGGATGAACAAGGGTGTTTGCAGGGAGGGCTGAGGGTATTGGTGTGATGCTGTGACACGGGAGGGGCTTGAGTCTTCTCCCCATCGGCCATGCCACGGCCCCTGCTTCTTCTGTGAGGAAGGGGAATGCCACAGCTGTGTGAAGCTCCTCAAGGCTCAGCCCTTCCCTGCCTGCAATAAAGCAGACCCGGTGATAGATTATACATTGGCCAGAGAAACTCTGAGATGGGGGTTTGTTTGGACAGTTTTAGGGTTGCTTTGAGGCTCCCTGAGAACCAGCTGCTGTCAACAACCACCAAGCACGGCCCCCACAGGAACACAGCTTCTTCTCCTAGAGGTCCTACCCCGGGGGGCCGTGGCATTGAAGCCTCCCTTCTGGTTGGGGAGGAATTTCTGCTAGTTTTTCCCACCCACTGACCCACCCTGGCCCTGATACTCTCCTGCTGACAAGCATCAGGATGCATCTGGTCCATACTGCCATCCCTGGCCCTCAATGCTGCCTTGCCAAAATGAGAGAGGACAAATCAGCCCAAGCATGGCAGGGGTGCAGGGGGCTGAGCTCCACAAACAGAGCACACCCCCCATCTTATTTCCCTGGGCAGCCTAAACCTAAACCCATCCCCTGCTGCGAGGGTGAAGCCCACAAACATTAACCCTCCAGCTATAAAACATGACTTGGTGTTTAACAACCACACAGTGAACCACAGCAATCCTAAAAACGGCACTGAAATTCCCAAGCCAAAAACTGCAACTGCTATTAATTAATCCCTCCTCTGACAACTTTTTTTGGTGCCACCAGGTGGTAACAACGTGTATCTCAGCGATGTCACCAGGAGCGAGCTGTCCCCTCACGCCACCCAGTCTTGGCTGGCTGCTCTTAAGCCACTGTTGGGTGGAAAAGAAATCACAGAATCACACAGAATCACAGGATGGGTGGGAAAGAACCTCTGGGATTAATCACCAGATGGATGGGGCATCCATCTCCAGGGAGCAATAGCAACACATAAATACTCCCTAGAGTACTGTGTTGGTGACCAGGGGGGACTTGTTTTGAAGGACAGAAGGATCTCATCCTCTCACCAAATGTCC
This sequence comes from Scolopax mira, assembly GCA_004320125.1. Lineage (NCBI taxonomy): Eukaryota > Metazoa > Chordata > Aves > Charadriiformes > Scolopacidae > Scolopax > Scolopax mira. The sequence goes on from BJBW01009340.1 coordinate 24,142, forward strand.
ATTTTCTCCAATGGCCCTCAGAGAAAAAGTGTTTTGTGTGAGCACTGTGTGACAGTGGTGCAGAGCAGCGGTGCCTGCCTCGACTGACTGCTGCACTGGTGGAGTGGTGTCCCAAGTGTGACTGTCCTCAAAACAGTGTACCACAGGACATCTGGGCCGTGGGGACACCAGCACAACCTGGGAGATTGCAGATCTCTCCTCGGGAAACCCCGAGCCTGGTCCCCAAGCAGGGGAGGGAGGAGGAGGCTGAAAGAAGGGAAGGGCAGAAATTACCTCAGCGATAAACACTCCATGATAAAGCTTCTTTCTGAGCTTTTCAACAGCCCTTATTGCCCACAGGAGAGTTGAGCTGCATAGAGAGCTTTTCATACGCTACATCCTGCCCGTCCTCCTGCCCGCCCCGGCTCCGCTGCTGCCCCTCCATCTCTCATCAGGCAGACGGTCCTGGCTTTATTTTTTCAATGTGCAAGAAAGTGAAAAACCTTTGATGCCAGGAAGCGATGGAGAATATTTTCTGCTCCCGAAATAAAAGATAAAATGTTCCAAGAGTCTCTTCTTTTCCTGCAGCCTCCCTGCCTCCCCCTTCCCTCGCCTCCCCGGTCTCCTCAGCTCCCCACTTCCCCGACCAGGTGAACTCCTCGGCAGAGCCAGTTGTCATCTTTTCAACACCTCGTTTTTCCCTCGCTCCCGGTGCGTGGGGAGCGACTCTTCCTGTTTACACACCTCCAGCTCTGGGGCAGGAGGTGAAACAAAACCAGCTTTCATTCAGCAGAGGGGACCGCAGGAGATGGCTGCGGTACCCACCGCATCACCTCTCCCATCCACTTGCCCATCGCCCACTGCCCTGGGACAGCTGAGCTGCTTCTCCCTGGGAATCCCTCCATTCCCCCTGTGTCAGGATCCAGCTCCTTCCCCCACGTTGGCTCTCTCATCTGTGGTAAAATGCCCAGCCTGGCTGATAGCATGAGAAAGCTCCTGGACATCACCCACCATGGCTGCCCATAGTTGCTGGCACCTTCCTGGGCAGCTGGGGAGGGTCCCATTCCTGTTACCCTATGGTGGTGAAGGTTGTAAAGCTGAGTTTTAGCTACAACACATGAGAACCCCTTTTGAGGAGCACAAGCTGCTGGCAGCCACCGGTCTGACCTCTGTGCACTGTTTTTACTGTAATTTATTAAAGGCTGGGCCCATCCCATCCCTGCCTGTGCACACCAGGGAAGGGGGAAACAACCCTGCTCCTCTGCAGCTGCAGCCTATCAGAGCTTTTAATTGGAAAGAAAAACTCTCCCACCCCTCTCCTCGTGTAACGGGATTGTCTCTGTCCAAAGGTTTGGCCTCAGGGCTACTCTCTGGGGAGTTTCACAACTGCTTTATGTTTGTGAAGATGCCTGGATGGAGCCTTCCCAGCACTAGCAGACACAGCACGTCCCTGTGTACATGTGGAGACATGGCCTGCTGGAGCCCATGTCCTCATTTGGTCCCAGGAATGAGTCCTTCTCCAGGTCCTTGGTGTCTCCAGTGCCCCAGCACCACACAGCTTCACCCCAAGGTGATGCATGAGTGGTTGAGCAGACCAATTTGCTCCACCACACAAAAATCCAGGACCTTGTTCCTGCCAGGTGCCTCACTGCAGGGTTGGGAACCTGGAGAACAACAGTCCCCCTATATACCTTCCCGTGCAAGAAATGTCACCAGGTACGGCAGATGGACATGGGAACATGGAGCCACCTGGAGCAATGGGCATTGTCAGGGCATTCTGTGGAGGAGGAGGTGATGGAGCAGACCCAAGAAACCAGCTGTCAACACCAGACCACTGTCAGGGCCAACTATAGGCATGAATGACCTTACATCATGCCTAGCTCCACTGCCAGGTGATGAGCATCATCCTCCACCCTGCTCCCCACGGCCAGGCAGAGGAGAGTGGGCTGGTTTTCTTACAGCTTCTGGCTGAAGCTCCTTTATTCATATATCATCAAAGTCACATCTCCTCAGATGTGACAGAAAACATACAGATGAGGGAAAGAAGTAAAGTTTGCTGAGCAGGGCGGGATTTTCATGCTACTTGGGGGACTGTGTCCTACTTTCTGGTGTATCTTTTTCCTCCCTGACAATACTCCAAGGGCAAAGCCTCTGAGGATGCCCAGACCTTGACCTTCTTAGGCAGGCAGAGCTTGCTTAGACGCAGCCTCCCCGACGGACCTCGGGCTGGCATCTGAATTAAGGATGTTGATTGCACTCAGATTCTAATTTACTCGACTTGCTACTAGGAAGTCATCAGAAAAGATGTTTTAAAATCATTCAGGGAAAACTCAAAGCATAAAATTTTAATTGCCACCTTGTGAAATAAGGTTCTCCCAGGCTGGCCAAGTCTGACTGCTTTGCCAGGGATGGATGGGGATGCTCTCCTCACCAGCTATGCTGCTGTGGGCAGCAATGGGTGGGGAGGAGGATAGAGATGCAGATGATGGGCTGCTCTAGGTGCCGTAGGACTTTGATGTCTAGAAGCAGTTTAGAGAAAAAATTTTGTCTCTAACACCAGCAATGGCCCTGGGTTGGGCACTCTGGACACTCGTCTCTCATCATAGCTCAAACTTGTACCCCTTTAGCAAAACCCTTCTGATATTCATCATAGATGCCACCTTCACCTCTGGAGCGTGATTAAATTATTCATAGTAACCTGTTTAATAGAATAATTCTTCTTGGTTTCAGACTGAAAATTGCCTGTGAGCAGCTTTCCATTTTGGTGATGTAATTCAAAACATAGAATAAAAAATATCTGGCCCCTGAGCAGTGTAAATACTGAATGCTGGCCACAGTGGCCAGGCTGCAGGACCTGGCTTCTCCTGGGCACACACACCAGCCACGGGGCACTTCTTCTGCCCCTTGGTTGGGGAGCTCATCCCAGGGTCTGCTTACCCCACATGCATCAGCATCACTCTCCAGGGGTTTCATGGTGACCTGCATGTGTTATGGTGTTCTCCTACAAGGGCAGTCTGCACTTTAAAAGCCTTTTTTCCCCAATTTCCCCCCCCCCCCCTTTTAATAATGAAATATTATTCTTTTCGCAAGCATGCCCTTGGGTTTGTGGACGAAGTCTGACATTCGTTTCAGATTATCTAAGGTAGGGATTTTGGGCAGGCACCCAGCAAGATTTCAGAAAGGGGAATTAGCTCAGCCCCTGCCCAGCATCAGTTTAGGCCCCGCTGATAGATGCTTCTGATCTGGGGCACTGCCAGCTCCATCCCACGCCAGGACACCCTCTCTGCTCCTTTGGTGGGGGGATAGTGCTGTGGTTTGGGTGAGCAAAATCTCCATCCTTTGCCCGTGCATTTGGAACTAATTCCTCCGGCAGCTGTTACAAGCTACTGACTTCAGAAGCCAGGCTGAAGAGGGGATAATTATTTCTACTGCAGCCAAAAATACGCTAGACCTTTGGTTTGACATTGAATATTCTTATTAAGCATCTCAAAGCTGAGGGTATTGGAATGAACAACCCAAAGCCAACTCGATCATCACGGCAGCCTGTGCCTGTGCATGGCAGCATCCCCTGCCCTCCCAAGGGTGGCACAGCCCAGCGTCCCAGCCCTGGAAGCCTCTGGAGTCACCTCTGCTGGGCTACCAGCAATAGGGAGGTTTTAGAACATATATACATTCAAATATAAAATATATATACGATGTGTGCAAGTGGAAGAGAGAAAAAGAAATTCATTTGGCATACTTGTCATGTGGAGCCCCCTGTGCCGTGAGCTCCTAGTGCTGATGGAGATATACCTGGGAGCTTCCCAAGCTCTCTTTTCCCTTGTCTATCTGATTGCTAATGAGTGTGCTAATATCTCTGCTTGCCTGTAGCAGTGTCCCTGCAGATGTACCTACCAAGCCGATCTGCAATGAAGATGGGTCTGTCCTTTTCTCTCTCTCCCTCTAAACCCATTGAGATCTCAAATGATTTCTGTAGAAGGGATGACAGAGACGTCCCCACCTTGACCCCCTTCCCCTTTCCTCTAGGCAGAGAGCCTGAATATGATGCCACCACTTGGCATATATCCTCTCGAAAACATAATTCCATAAACTCTTCAACTTTTCCTGCCAGCTCCCTGAACACACACAATAGGACGATGAATATCCTTATAAATGTGCATTCTCTCCAGAGCCACTTGTCTTTTTCTGCAAACAAAAGGATACCGCTGGTTTGAAAGGCTGGGAGCAGAACTGAGGGGGACCCCATTAGAAATCTCCAACAGTGAATAGAGTATTGCCAGTCCACAGGCAAAAAATGCATTAGCTCCTCAGTGCCAGCAAGGAGCTACCAAGGTCTTGGTAAGTTATTCCAGCTCTCTGCCTTCGTATTTATACCACGCTCCTCTGAGCACTGCCACGGTGCTGCAGATGAAAGACCATTTATGTTTCAAATGCTCCCAGCTTCCTAAATTCTGGGGCAGGGGGAGTTACCTGCCTTTCTGAGCTCTTAATATCTCTTCCAGACAAAGCAATCCCTTTCTCCTTGCCCTTCCCAAGGTGTCAGTCAGCTCTCCCAGATACCAAAAGAATGACAAAGCCACAGACTTATCTACGTTTGACCCACCAGTGACAATATCTTCTTCCAGGGCAGCAGCAGGAAAGGGAATTAAAGCTCAACGATGTCTTCATGTAACCGAGCCTTCAATCTACTGTGCAAATAATCCCAGTGTGTGGCTTGCTTGGCCTCATCTGCTTTGAATTAATACTAATTCCAAAATGAAAGTAGATTGCTGTCCACTTACATGGACTCAGATTGGGCTATCAATCTTCATCTGAAATAAATCACCTTTATTTCTTATGTCCCAATGCAGAGAGACCAAATGAAAACCTGAGGTGTATTTTTTAGGTAAGTCTCGCTTTGTTTGTTCCAAAATTTTGGCCAAGAGCATGTGCCTGCTGATGGCAGGAAGGGACAGTGCATGAGTCATTTCTGTTTTCAACTTAAAATAGAGAGGTGTTCATAGGAAATGTCTGTAGAAACATCAGGGAGTCCTGAACACCTGAAGACAGGCAGGGAAGAGAAGAGCTGCTCAGCTGTGCAAGCGAGGTCCAGGACTTGGAGAGGAGCCACATGCTGTCTCTTGACAAATTATTCCACATGAACAAAATAATTTCAGTGTGAAGACAGGGACCTAACCCTGACCAGGCGAAGACACAGCTCTACACTGTGAGAGCTCTAGGTGGCATGGATTTGGCCTTGTTATGGGGGCAGGAGGTGTTCCTAGGTGGGGAGAGCATGTGCTTGGAGTGGGAGATGGCCAGACTTCCAGGGACTGAGACAACAGTGCTACTGGAGTTATTCTGATGTGTGGGACTAGAAGCAACCTCAGTTCTACCCCAGCCTCTGCACGTTAATTGTAAGGTAAAGGTGGCTCGTAGCCACCTTTCCCTCCCTCCTGAGAGTCTACCCTGATGGCAGTTTGTTCAGACCCAAAAGCACAGCCCAGAATTAGCTAAAACTCACCTGGATTTGTGTTTAAAACAAGCTCAGGTACTTCCATAACAGAAAAATCTTCTAAATCCCCTCTCTCCCCCCATACAATTAGCAGCACATCTTAGTTACTTGGTGCTGGGTGCTAAGAAAAAAGATCATGCTGGCAGGAGGAAGGCAGAGCATCCCCAGCAGAGACACGGCCCCACTCCTCTCCCAGAAGAGCATCACAACTTTGCGACTGGAAATCAGAAAATTACTCTGCCTCTCCCCTCATCCTTCCTCCGAGCAAGCTCCTGGCCTTATACAATTATTTATCTGCTGGTAAGAGGCAAATCAAATATCATTAAGGCAAGTGGAGCAGCTAAGAGCCGGATGCTGGCTGACAGAATTGCACTTTGCAAAGCGATTCAAACCAGCGGACGCACGCTCTCCTTTCCCTCAGATGCGCCCGTCGCCCTGTGAGTATCCCTGAGTATCTTCTAACCAACATATCAATTAAGTTACACTCAGGCTAGCATGTGAGCGTGCCTAGGACTGTATTGATCCTCAACCACTGCAGTGTGCAGAGTCTATAATGGCCTCAGATGAGACATCCCAGCCGGGGAAGCTGGATCTTCAAGCATCTGATGGATCAATAGCTTTCATAAACCAGACTGAAAAATAGGGGAGAGTAATAATGGTAACAGAAATGCTGGGCTACACTTACAGAAGAAAAACAATTTGAGGAGGACCAAATAGCAACATTGATCATGCCACTATTTTCCCATTTTTATCTTTCTTTGCAAAAGTATTCGGCTAACTCCAGACAAAGCCGCCCTGCAATTAGAGGATGTATATTATATTGTTGCTCTTTACATTTTAAGTGTGTTCATGCCATTTAGAGATAACCTTTGTTTTAATTAGGTAACTTGCATGAGCATCCTCCCCCAACACACACAGTGAGTCTATGGGAAGAGGGCCAGAGATGCATCAGCAGCGGGACTCAGTTCTGAGTAGTTTTAACACCACACAAACTCTGTCCTGGAGAAGGAGAAACGGAGACACCCCATGCTGTGATGCCCCAAGGACACATGGTACTGCTGATGCTCCAGAAGAGACCCTGGGCTGCAAAACCCTCCAAAAAAAGTGGAGGCCAGGAGACCCAGAGGGAAGGTGGGACCTGCAGGGGATGCTGCCGGTGGGGCTTTGCTGCTCATCACAGGACTTAAGACCAACCCCAAACTTGGCTGTGAGAACTGGTTGGCAGAGCTGATTTTTCCAGCTTAACAACATAGTTGCCTGTACAGAGGCCTGCTCAAGCACGTCGAGATATTCTCAGCCAGAACTGCTTTGATGATATCTGCATCGCAACGGTGACACCGCAGCTCGCTGCTCAGGCAAGAGTCTGCCACAGCAGGCTGGAAGAATTACGTGTGGTGCTTGGGATTAAATGCCTTCTATTCTTGGCACTACCTGAACAGATGATATCTCTTGGAATATACCTAACTCTTTTTTTTTTTTTTTTTTAGAGATCTGATCTGCAGTTGTTGACAAGTTTTGCCAAACAACATCAGGACTGGGGTTTTCTGCGGGATGCACCGAGCAACTCCTGAATCCTGGGGCTATAACGGAGCCTTGCAAGGAGTGTGTTAGGCCTGTCAAGGAGTTAATAAAGTTTATTGAGTCTTTGAGCCGTCAGTGATCCTTCATCAAGGCCTGCAACAGAACTGCCAGGGAAAATACATTTGCTCATCAGAAGCAGGTGGTGAAATAACGCAGGATGCCAAATGCCAGGGCAAAGCTGGCAGTAGGGACGGGTGATGAGGAGGTGACCTCTTTGAGAGCTGGGCTAGATCCAGGAAATTTTAGATTTAAGAGGAACAATTTTCAGAAACTGTCATGAAAGTTGCTCTAAGGGTAAAAGCAATCAAACCAGAACATAGCTCTGCGGTTTAGGAGAGATTTATCTGCCATCTAAAGAAGAAACCTGTCTTGTCATGGTAACTGGTGGATTTGCTCAGTGGAAGTACCAGAGATGTCCTGAGACTGCAAAGCCCAGGGAGACTCCATCAAAAGGAGATCTCCCGTGAGCACCAGACCCAGTCGCCTTCACGTTGTGTACAGGAACGGGCTGTCTCTACTTATTTATGTTTCAATTAATTTCTCCCCTTGTTCCTGTCGTGGCTGAGAACAGCAAAAAAAGATAAAATTGATGACAGACAAAGCCAATCCCCCATCCTATCTGAAGCCTCACATGGTGTTTACTTGGACTTAGGGCTCTGCTCTGGTTTTGTCCCATTGGACTGGTGTGGGTAGCACTGCCCAGGGACCCTGCTCCAAGCCTCCTTACAACAGGATCTCCTGAGCAAACCTTCACATCAACCTCCTCAGGATGAGTCTGTCAAGCTGGGACAATCCCAGCAGAAGTTCCTGGAGCTCTACCCAGGCAAACAAACTTGTGAGATGTCTCCTCTTCCCACTGTCACTTCAATCCCATCCACTCTGTAGAGCCATAGGGAAAAAAGTGCCCATCTGTTTGGAGTTTGCCTTGAAAGGAAAAAGAAACCAATCTTCTCAGACAGCATCTCCCAGAGCCTGTTACTCATCCGCTGATCCTTCTGCAGCCTTGGCACAGGGAGCAACTCAGTAACGATTTTTCAGAAAACCAGAGTCCAGGAGAGAGCCTGGTTTACAATTATTCTTCAGTTACATAGGTAATTTTAACTGGGATTAGCTGATCCTGTAAAGTAATTGAAGCCAGGAGGTCTGGGGCTGCTGCACTGTTATTATCACCATATGCCATTGGAAAAACAATGGGTGATGGCTGTCTTTTAAAGTGGTTTTCAAAACCCTCTAATTCAGTCTTTCCAGGTATGAAGGGCGAGCAAAATTTGACAGGCTGGGGGGGGGGCGGAAGGGGGAGAGGGAGGGAGAAGACTGTAGAGATGAATGAACAGAAAAACAAAATAGATTGAGACAGACAAAAGGGATGGTTGGAGGCGCAATGAGAAAAGGGTCTGTTTCCTGGGCTGAACTCCTGCACAGAAAGGAGAGGGACCTCTTTTCTCATCCCAGTTCCCGTCAACAGTTAATGGCTGTTTCATCCGGAAGGATGGGACTCGATATTTCTACCCGCAGATATGCAGCCAGCCATCTTGCAACTAGAGTAATAGAAACCCCTTACCCTCACCATCTTGTGATACTTTGGTACCTACGCAACTGTCGCAGCTGCATTAGGGATTACCAGCCCAGCTGGCATCCTTAGCCTTCGCTGTGGGCTCTCTGCCAGCTCGCCAAATAAAAGACCCTTCACCGGGTCGCTCAGCACCGGTGCCCACCACCCCGCAGAGCAGCAGATGTCTGAGCCCACCCCGCACAGAGCCACTTGACTGGTGCCCACCCCCAAGGTGCTCTTTGCAGCGGGCACCAGCTTGGCTGGGAGTTGCCTTAATTGCTCAGAGGCTTTTTAGCTCCTGTGAGAAATCACCTGATTCCCTGAGTGGTGGTTAGTGTTCCCTCGGAAGAGCTGGGAACAGGAGCACACGCAGATGCGTGGAAGGGAGATGCAGAAGGCAGAGGGCTGGGAACTGGCTGCAGCCTCTTCTTGCAGCATCCCAGGCTCGAGCTAGCTGCCACCATGCAGAGCCATCCTGGGGCACAGCTCACCCCACAAGCTCTCACACTTAACCAGAGTACCCATGTTTTCTGCTCAAATGGCACCTTGCTGGGTTTATTGCCCAAATCCTGAGTGAAGCACCTGGGAGGATGGATTCCGTCCATACCCAAGGATGGATTATCTAAAGCACCCTCTGCTATCAGACACTCCTGGTGCAATAAGTCCAATCTCACTAATAACAACCTGAGACATATTAGACTGAAAGATTTCTGTTCATTTAATAAAAATAAATAAATCAAGTTTTAGGACAGGTCAAGTGTAATTAAAGCTATTACTCGCTTCAGATCTGAGGAACATTCCCGTGTAATCATATTATGGTGATTCCCTCCCAGGTCCAGATTTGATCCTAAACTACATGTCAGGGTCCCTTTAAATCCACAACAGAGGGGGTAAAAACCCAAAACACAATCAAGAAAAAAATACAATAAAAAAAGAATTGCTTCTGCTGGAATTATAAACAGCAGCGATTGCTGTGATTTTGCAGTAATCAAGGCCAGGCTGGGCCCCGTCTGTTGTTATTATCTCTCCCACTAATCCCCAATGTGTTTCCTATTTGTGTTGTTTGGGGTTTCCACACCGAGCAGCCTGGGTGAGCCCACGGCAGGACCTGCAGCGCTGGAGCCTTCCTTCCCACCCCAGGCCATCCCCCTGGCTTTGGGGCTCAGGGGAAGGATGACGGAGGGGGATGAAGGATGATGTCACCTCTGTGGGCATGAGGATGTACCCGCTTGGGGCATCCCATGCCCCTGCACCCCAAACGCAGGATCTGGGGGCCCAGGAACAGCATCACATGCCCAAAAACCCAGCTGGGTAAATAACAGGTGAAGAGGAAATGCTCCCCAATTTTTTGTGTGGTTCAGCCCCACTGTGGCTCCCAAGGCTTCTTATCTCTCTTTTCAGGGGGGTAACTGTGTCCCTCCCAGACCATTGCTAGAGCAAAGGGATGACTGAGGAGAAATTAGACAACCTTCCCCATCAGCACAGATGAAATGAGCAGGACCATCCTGAGGTGTCCTCTTCTCATCCTCATATTTAAACAGGGTCAGAGGGAATGAGAAACTCTATAGGAAAACCTTTGTGGTGATTTGTTCCTTCATAAAACCTAACTCATTTCCAGCCTAAAACCATTTGTCACGAAATCCCAAAAAGTGTTCCTGAATAATAAAAGCCATTTGATCTAATGGCAGCTCTGGTTTATCCTCTTGCACCCCTGGCACAGCTCTGCTGTGCTTCATACCACTGAGGAAACACCTCTGTGCTCCCAATGCCATGCTCAGAGCAGCATCATGGTGAGAACACGGGTGTCCCCACAGTGGTACAGGTGGCAGATGTCCCTTCCTGCATCCCCCAGGCAGAGGCAACTCTTCCATGGGGCAGAGGCAACTCTCCCATGGAGCAGAGCCATGGCCATGGGGCCAGGTCCCACACTCTCAGCGCATCTAGGCAGGCACACCGTGCTCATCCCTGAGAAGATCCACGATTCCCACCCATTCCATTCATGGTTATGCCAATGTTTATTTGGCCAAAACCCAGGCTGGCAGTTTTAATTTTCATTATTCCCTGTTTGTTATTCTTTTCCCCTGAAAAGTTTCAGCTTATCCACTCAGGGAGCCAGAACAACGCGGTGGACCTCAGGGGACCTGGCACACATTGTGCAGCTGCAGCTGCTTGGGGTGGCCTTCACCTGGGAGAAGCACGGGGGGAGGTCCATGCTCGGTGGCACCCCCATGCAGCACCGGCGTGACACATGGCAAAGAGCTGAGCATCTGTGGCTGAGGTGTGTTTACATAGAAAAATGTGCAGATCATCACGGATGCCTGGAAGTCAGGAGGGCGTTAGGGACAGGCTGGGACCAGCTCCGGGATGTGTGGGAGCAGGATTGGTGATGCCTGTGACAACAGTTTGTGGAGCTCCTGAGCCGTGCTGCCAGCATGGAGCCACCTCCTGAGTCTTCGGTCTGATTCCTGGCTTAGGGAAGAAAAACGAGTGATAAAGGAGAGATAGAGTCAATTTGGAAGAAGAAGCAACTCTCATTTTTCTTCTTTCAGATAGGACAGAGAAGCATTGATAGGGTCACCTGTGCAGGCAAGGAAAGAGCCAATTGATGCTCAAGTTCAAACTTGGCCACTGTGGATGGCAAGGATAGAGGTGATGGGAGAAAGGAAAGGGGAAGGATGGGTCAGGAGTGTGAAATGGGGCAAAGGAGCTCTTTTACAAGCCCCATGGAGAGGATTACAGCATCCCAGCCAGGAGCAGACAGCTGGGCTTGGAGGAGAGGCAAGCCAGGGACCTGCCTGAGTTATTGTCTGGAGTAACTGGTCCAGGAGGTCTCTGTACACCTTAGTGGGACTCCAGATGGATCCTGGCTGGTGTTTATTTAACAAAGGGGTTTTGGCTGTCTGCTGACCAGCAGTGCCAGGTAACCAGCCCATTTCCAAATTCTTAAATAATCCGAAGAGCTGTCACGTTGCCAATGGAGTGAACATCCCATCCCCACTCAGACCTGAAATCCGGGACCTCCTGACACAATGTGAGCTGGGGCCAGGACTTACCTTCTTTTGAAAGATAAACCTCCCCACTGCATCCCTGGGTCTCAGGGGAGGCATTGTAGCAGCAGAGGACAGGGGACTTTTTCTAAGGACACCGGTGCTTTTACGGTTGGCAGTTTTGCTGAAAATCCTCCAGTTTTGCCCAGAGAGAGTTGACCTTGTGGGTTTAGTTCAGCGAGTGCCAGGGCAGCGTCCTGCTCACTGTCACGCTGTGGTAAATCCCAATGAACTACATTGGCTTCAGACACGGTGCTCCAAATTTACAGCTGCGTTCGGGAGAGTAGATCATGACCTGTCCTCTCCAAAGCAGCGCCTTTCCACAGCTCAGCAACTTACGGTTTCCTTTGAAATGGTCTAGTGAAAAGCCCGAGACAAGCGTTTCTCCTGGATGTTTTAGTGCCTGGCTCAAAGCTATTTCTGCTGGCTTGTGTTTAAAGCTCTGTCTCCCCCCGCCCCCTGCCTTTCTCTTGCTGTGAAGAAGAGAAGGAGCAGAAGAGCAAAGCAGGATGAAAAGGAAGGTGTGGGGAGGAGGGAGCTGGGGAGCTGGGGTCAGCCATGGGTACCAGTTTGGAGAGACGTGGGATTTTCTGCCCACCAGCCTGCCCAGCTCAGCTCCAGAGCTACTGGGGTCAGTGTTCAAAGGGACATGAGCACAGAAGGCGTGTAGCTGATGACATTGGGTGACTGTCCATCTCCTGATTCATTACCAAGCCAGTGCCCAGCAGGGAAGCAGAGGCCACTGAGCATCCGTAGCACCATTTTTCACACAGAAAGCTGAGTTTGTGACCACTGTAGTCATATAAAAGTCCATGGCAATATGTTGCATCCTACCTCCTAGCGCCATCCTCCCTTAGGACAACATGTTCTTCTTCACTTCCGATCCCAAATTGTTTCGTGGTGTGGCTGAGATGTTTCCAACAGCGTCAGGCTTACCCCAAAGAGGGTTGCAGAGGGAGCCCTGCTTCTTGGAAAGCATGCATTAATTGTTCAGCAGCTCATGTGCCTGCAGTTTAATTAGCTATACTAACCAAAGCCTGGGAGGAAAAATCTGTGGGACTGTAGCCGAATTTAAACTTTAATCGGCTCCGTCCAGATTTGTTTCCTGTTGCGGCTGGTGTGATCTGCACCAGGAAAAGCACATTCAGAAAGAAGAAAACCTGCTGGAGACAGCGGCTGGGCAATGCCTTGGTCCCTGACACAACTATGAGCCAGCCACATTTCTCCACCTCAGTTATTTTTATCCACCTTACATGTTTTACTAGGCAATCAAATCAGCCAGCACTTTTATGGGACACTGATTAATTGAGCTTAGATACAGTATTTCTCCAAGACTCACTTCCAGACTCCTTGCAGAGAAATGAGGAAGCAAGCCAGAGAAGGACCCAAGAGCCCGTTACAGAGCTAGGGATGAAAACTGTGCTGACATCCAATTATTCGCTTCCAATGACTTGGAAAATGAGGGGCCATCACATGCAGACCGTGTAGGTGGGGTGTGACTTCCTAACAAAGGAGGGCAGAGCACCAGGCTCCTCACCAGGGCTCATTTGCAGAGCAAAAAAAGAGTCAGAGCAGGATATCACCGTACCCACAAAACAAGTACCATGTATCTTGCTGTAAATGCTAACAGCAATGAAGCAAATCATCCTGTTTAACCAGTACCTTTGGTTGGCTTGGTTTTTTTCCCTTTGTTCAGTAAGGTTGGCATCGCCCAGAGGAAAAAGGTCTTTCATTTTATAAGATACTGTGTATCTGCTCATTTACTCTCCCTCCCTAAACGATTCTCTTCCTGACAGAGTCAAACCTCCAGTGTCCTCCTTCCAGTCCCTCTGATCAGAAGAGTTGTGTTCTTCTCCATTCAGAGCAGGAGGATGATTTACACGACCCACTGCAGCCATCCAGCACAGATCCTGGGGCTGCCCACCGAGCACTTGCAGCTCTCTGCAGGCTGTCAGTCCTTTGAGTAAAACCACTCCCCTCCTCAATAAAAAAAAAAAAAAAAAAGAGTGAATCAGATAACTCAAAGTATTAGATGAATTGAAGGAAAGTGTGATCCATTCACCAGCAAACTGTGAGCAATGTCAGCAGCAAAATTCTTTGAGTAAGCTATCCATCATGGATTATTCATTCATCTCGGCTAGTTACGAGAAAAGATAGCATAAAGCTGAAAATGATCCACTGCCTATTATTTATTTAAGGGATGTTCTTCTCTACAGGCTCAAAGCTCTTGAGCAACAGTGTTTATCCTGCTTTCCTTGGGAAAGTCCGTGGCTCTGCATATTGGTAGAAATAGAGCAAATCTATGCCAGTGTTAAGGCTGAATTTCCCTTCGCTGGGTTTCATCACCTTTATTCTTAGCTCCACTGATTTTGGTCCATTCCAAACAATATTTCTTTCCCTTCAGTGCTTACACCCTCTGGATATTCCTAGACAGCTATTATGTTCCCCATTAGTCTTCTCTTAGCCTAGATGTAAGTATTTACTTCTTTTAATCTTTCCCTATCAGCCAGTCCCTCCTGCCTCTTAATCATCTATGCTGTTCTTCTCTGAATTCCCTCCTATTTGTCTACATCACTCTTGTTTATGATTCCGAGATCTCATTTAGCATTTGATTTCTGCCAAAAATAAAATTGAGCTTGATTGTTTTCACTGATGACTGAAGGAGACATGAATTGTTGCTTGGAAAACAGTCCTTGAGACAGCAATATATGAAAGAGAAAAAATAAAGGCAGCTCCATCAGGCAGACAAATACACAGATAATATCACGTAGGCCAGCTTTGGCTAGATTGAATCTCAGAAGAGCGGCTGGTACGTGATGACAGTAATAGCCACCACTATTAGAGTGTTTAGCTTTTAAACAGAAATGTGAGTTATAACTCAGGCCCCGGCATAAATCACAGGGCCATGAAAATCTCACAAATGCATGCCTGCACAATAAACCAATATGAAATTCCTTGTCCTTGGTGAAAGTAGCAAAATTGCAACTTCTTTTGTATAGGAAAATGTGTGTGCTTACGTTGGATACAGCAATTTGGTTTCAGGCATGTCATCGAGACCTTCAGCTTGGAAAGTTGTAATCTTTTTTGGAAAGGAACATTTGAATTGCCACATGGTCAGAAAAGAAAGTGGCAAGGGCAAAGTCAGACTCCAGAACAATCTTAATCTAATGAAAGATCATCCAGCTGGCCATCTGTGAGATGAGGACTGGGACCTGTAGTCACTGTCTACTCTTTTCAGAGCTGCATATGTATCTGCCTGAATCTCTATTTGGATTTGGGAGAGGTGGGGTGGTGCTACAGGGTCCTCACTGCTCCTGACTATCAGGCATCTCTTTGTGTCTCCAAATTTGAGAATTTGATGAGAAGTTCAACACAAGCCAACTGTATCCTGTGCTGCATCAAAAGAAGCATGCCTAGCAGGTCAAGGGAAGTGATGATGTCCACTCTGGTGAGACCCCAACTGGAGTACTGCGTCCAGCTCTGGAGCCCTCACCACAGAAATGACATGGAACAGGTCCTTCACTCCAAGCACATGGGCCAAAAAGCACAACCATCACATCTCCTCTCCACACCAATACCTCCTCACTGGTATTCTCTCCATCTGGGGCACTGGGGGCTTGATTCACACCCACTGAGGGAGAAGCTGAGCCTTAGGTGTCAATGCTCTTAAAATTTGCAGTTTCCAACACATTTGCTTCTGGGACACTGAAGCACTGCAGCCCCAATGAGTCCCTGATGAGCTCTGAGGGACATCATCATCTCCCATTTAGAGAGCTGAACAAAACTGTGGCACCAGGAGTTTGCAACAAGGACAGGAGCATTTTGCTCCCCTGGAAAGTCACTACTTGTGTCCATGCCTGGGGGGCTAGACAGTGGGGTGACAGTGAGTGGACATGGGCAGATGGAAGTGTGCAGCACTGACCCATCCTGCATCCCCACGGGAGAAAGATGTGGGGTTGCAGAGCAGCAGCTGCAGGAGATGGGAACGCCGGCCCCACGCTGGAGCACACGATAATCCCCCAGATCCGAGATCCAAATAAACCCACAAATTAAACAAGGAGGTAGGGGCTGGTTTCCCCTGGGAAGAATCTACCTTCCAGTGAGACCCTGCAAAGAATATACTGTATCTCAGGGGGATTTCCATTTAAATGCTCTTTGGCAAAGCGCCCTTAAAAAGCTGCTGACGCCTCGTGGAAAGCTTTGAAAAACATGCTAATTAATTAGAAACAATGCAGCATCTCTATCGGCTATAGGAGCCCCTATGTTTCCCTCCCTCACATTCCCCAGTCACCACCAGAGACATTTGCATTAGAAGGGCAGCTTTGTTTCTCCGGACTCTCATCTGCTGTTCCTGCTGCTTATTCCTCCACCTGAAGTCGGGCTCCAATGTGTGGGACCCCCCAAGGCATCTCCACAGCAACATCCCACCTCCCCCCAGCCAAGGCCGTGGGGCAGGGGCAACCATGGTTCACAGGGAAGAGCCAGTTTGACAGCACTGAGAGGGGCTTGGGACAGCGAGTACATGTAACCCCCGGGACTGGGACCAATTAGGGAAGGGGGAATTCATTAGCATTTATTACTATGCACCGCGTGTGCTGCAGTAGCATCCCAAAGCTCCCGTCAAGATCAGGTAGCCTGTATGTTGGGAATGTATAAAACATGGTCTTTGCTTCTGTAAATTCAAATTTACAGCAGGCTCCCCTAAAAGGTTATTTCAGCAAGTGGCGAGAACCCCATTATTTCTCTTTGCTGCTCTGACCTCCACCAAGGGCTGTATTAAAATGTGAGCGTCAGCTCTGAAAATGACCACCTGCACTGTGAAAAAAACCCCCAACATAGCACTTCTTGTGGCTTCATTCCTATTTTGTTTGGTTTGCTGCCGTAAAATGGGGCGGGGGGGGGGGGGGGGGGGGGGGGGGGGAGGGGGGTTGAGGGAGGGATTTCATCACTTATCACAGGCACCGACGACCTTTCGGTCGGTGATGAAATATCAGTGAACTTCCCCAGCAGGCAGTAAAAGTAATGCTGAAAGTGTCAAAGAGCAACTTGGACAATCTTGCAAGGACTAATTATCCCTCCTAGTGAGAGGGGGCAAGGAGGGGAAGGGGGAGATGACATTGGTATGAAACATCACTGTAATACCTGTAAAGCAAACCTTGATTCAGGGCAGCTGTGCCCCAGCAATCCTTCTGCTCCCTGCATGCTGGCATCAGAGCCCTTCTTCATTCAGGGTTTTGGAGAGGGTGTCTCCAAAATTGGGCCCCCTATCATAAGAAAGACATTGAGATGCAGGTCCAGAGAAGGGCAACCAAGCTGGTGAGGGGTCTGGAGCACAAGCCTGATGAGGAGAGGCTGAG
>BJBW01009340.1:41296-51426 GCA_004320125.1 Scolopax mira
TTGGTGTTGTTTTGGGTGTGGTGTGGGGTTTGTGTGGGGATTTTTTGTTGGTTTTTGTGGGATTTTTTTTTTATTGTTTGATTGGGGATTCGGGTGGTGGTGGTTTTTTTTTTTTTTTTTTTTTTTTTTTGTCATTGTTTGGCCTAGATGTTCTTAAAAGGTCCCTTCCAACCTAGGTGATTCTGTGATTCTGTGATTCACTGCCCCATGAGTCACCATTTGTTCCCCTAAATAATTAATTGGGGTAGGGATGTACGGTGAGATTCTGAGCCTGCTCAGGAGCAGTTGGGTATTTTCCTACGGCTCAGGGGCACAGCGACAAAGCGATGAAAGAGGAGGAAGGCTATAAAGGGAGAGAGCGGCACGGCTGAGCTGCACTATTGGGATGTGGAGCATTCCCACCTGGCCAGGGACAGCAAGCAAGGAAACAAACACAGCAACTACAGGTTGGCAACAAAGCAGAGGGATGGCAGCAGCTACAGTCCCCCAGTTGGCATCAGTCAACCAACCTTGGCAGAAAACATCCCTGCCACAGGTGCGGTGACATGCGTCTCTGCATATGGGGAGCGGGGATGTGCCCGAGAGATTTGATACCCAGGCCAGGAGAGGTTACTTTCCCCACGCCTAACTTCCTCCTTTTTCCTAGAGAGGCAAGACCAACATGGCTCTTTGCATTGCTTTGCATCAGAACAAGGGATTAAATGTCCACGCTGACTCAATGCAGGCTGGAAGACTTCCAGAAAGTCAGCAAATTCGCGCTCCCTCTCCCTTTAAATGCTTTGGCTTCCTGCAGGAAAATGAAATCCATTAACAAGTTCCACCCCTGCTCCGAATTCAAGGCTAGAACTGTCAATGCTTTAGGAACGAGCTAAATGGGGGGATTTCCATAACAATCAACAGCTACAGCATTAATCTATAGTCATATTAACCCGGGATGACAAGGACACGTCTGTCTGTTCTCTCTAATGTAATCTACCATTATACTCGGACTCCATTGAAGTCTGCTTTGTACCATGCAGTTGGCTGTGATCAGCTAATCTCTCTGGCTTTAAGAACAGCTTAGAAAAGGGAGAGGGGGAGACAGACAGAGAGAAGTGATTAATATGCATGTGTGTGTGTGCTTAGCATGTGTCTGCTGCTAATGTATGTGTGAGCATGTGCATGTTCCCCCGTCTCTCTCGGGGGCTATGTTCTCATTCATGCTGAGCGTGCTGTGTGGACCTGCTGGTGCTCGGGGTGGCACTTTGCGAGGTGTCAAAATGCACCCAGCAAACAAACAGAGAAGAGCAGGCAGAAATTTCAGCGTGAGGATCAGGGCTCTGTGAGCGGACATGTGGCTGCCAACACGAGGCACAGGAGTGTGGTTTGCACACATCTTCAGCCTGCCCATCTCCTGGTGGGGAAGGCAGGTGGCTTCCTGTCCCTGCAGACCTGCTGCCGTGGATATGCTCCTGTGCCAGGTCCCTGCAGGCAGCACCAGTGACAATCCCTGTGGGACCAGGATAGCGAAGGTGGCTGTCCCCTCTGGCACTTTACAATGTCCTCTGCGGGGATGTGCAGCCCTGACTGTTTATCATAGAATCATAGAATCATTTCTGTTGGAAAAGACCCTTGAGATTATCGAGTCCAACCATCAACCATACTCTACAAAGTTCTCCCCTACACCATATCCCCCAACACCACACCTAAATGAGTCTTAAACACATTCAGGGATGGTGACTAAACCATCTCCCTGGCAGCCTATTCCAGTGTCTGACTACTCTTTCTGTGAAAAATTCTTTCCTAATGTTCAGTCTAAACCTACCCTGTTGGAGCTTGAAACCATTCCCTCTGGTTCCATCACTAATTACCTGCGAGAAGATTCCAGCACCAACCTCTCTACAGTGTCCTTTCAAGCAGTTGTAGAGAGTGATGAGATCACCCCTCATGATCATGGCAAACTCATGCTCATGGCAAACTCATCCCACATGCTCACCAGAGGGCTGGCTGCAGCTTCCCTGCTCCTGCGGCTACCAGACCCCATCCCACCACTGGGAGGTAAATCCCACAGGACTAATGGTTTTAAATTGAAAGAGGGGAGATTTAGATTAGATATTAGGAAGAAATTCTTTGCTGTGAGAGTGGTGAAGCACTGGAACAGGTTGCTCAGGGAAGCTGTGGCTGCCCCATCCCTGGAAGTTTTTAAGGCCAGGTTGGATGAGGCTTTGAGCAACTTGGTCTGGTGGGAGGTGTCCCTGCCCAGGACAGGGGGGTTGGAACTCGATGATCTTTAAGGTCCCTTCTAACTCTAACCACTCTATGATTCTGCAGATTTATCAGACAGAGAGTAAATGTGCCCGTGAGCTTGTGGGACCCTGCCTTTGCTCTGGCCATCCCTGGGAAGGCACACAGAGGTGTCTTGAATCATCCCCACTGAATGAGCTGCCCAGGCTCCTGGCAGATTTCTTCCCTGCTCAGATGACCCCGACTTATTTTGGGGGGTTGAAGAGCTGCAACAAGCCTTTGCTTTGGTCTGTCCTCAGGGAGAGAGATGTGAGGCTGGACTATGGTGCCAGCCCAGCAGGATGGGAGCTGGGGGTGCTCCTCCTGTAGCCCCTTCCCTGTGCAGCCCCTTCCCTTAGCACCTCTGCTCTACCTACTTGGCCAAACAGCCGTTAACCTCCTTCTCCCAAGCAATTGGCTGCTGAGACACTGGCAGGAGCTCTCTGAAGACTATAAAGGCTGCAAGGTCTGGCGTTACAGCCAACCTGTCCCAGAGCACTGATAAAGTCTCTGTTACCACCATCCTGCACTTCACAACCCAGATTTCAGAGCTGAAAAGCTGCCGCTTCGTCCGTTCCGGGTAATACTGTAAATAGGAGGCTGGGGGTGGGTGAGCGAGCTAACGAGGTGTAAAGATTCAGGTAAGACAGGCATTGGAAAATGTTCTTCCACTCCTGGCACAGGTAAAATTCCCCCCAGACCTGTTCTGCTGCTGCCACTGTCCCCAGTTCCCTTGTACTCCAGCTCCCCTCACCCAGACCTTAGGGTTTCCTCATTTCTGGCACCCTCTTTAAAAAAAACCCAACAAATTCCAATCCAGTCCATGATTTCTGTGTTACTGTTCAGTCATATTGCAAAGGGGGTAGAAATCGGAAACTCTGATTCACTAGGATCTTTGCACAGAAACTTTACACGCTGGAACAATTAATTATCCATTAAAACCTTTGTCTATGTGCATCTTATTGTTCCAGACTCTTATTGAAGCCACTCAGCGAAACAATCACTCTGCCAGCATTTGAGTGTGGTTAATCAACTAACAAGCTTATAAATACAATAGATACAGCAACATGTTGCTCCCTGAGAACGCCGTTGCCGACGGGTCTCGAGCCACTTCAGAAAACGTGAAATTAGCCATGACTCTCATCGGTGAAGCAGCAGTTCTCCTTCCTCCAGCTGGGAAGCTGGGCAAGACCATGACGTTTGGAGATGTGCCATTAAAACCCTTCCTCCTCCAAGCTCCGAGCATCCCGACTGCAAAGGGTGATGGGGGACACGAGGGTGCCCAGGTCCCTCTGGGCAGATGGGGACAGCAGCCTGCCCTGACATGGAGGATGCTTCGGGGCAAAGGTGGATTTAATGGGGCAAAGTTCTGCTGAGGAACTGGAAAAATTTCAAATTTCTTTTGAGGTTAGAGATGACTCTTGTGTCTTGGAAAGTATTTTCTGCATCTGCTGGGTGGGCAAAGTCTGGGAAAGTGGTGTTTTGAGGGAAGCAGGTGGAGGCATGTGATCTTTGAGGATATGTTTAATGGTAGAAATTTTCTCTCAATTGTATTTAGGCCATAATTACAGAAGCCATAAAGGTATTTATTTCCTGACAATTAATGACAGGCCAAGGAGAAAATTCTCTCACCGATGCTGTTATAAGTTACAATTACTTTTTTTCCAATTATGTTTATGTTTTCCTTGCAGCTTTCGGGAACTGCACATGGACACACGCACTCAGCCTCTCGAGCAGCCTTTGCTGCTCACATGGGGATTGTCAGGAGACAAAGCCACAGAAGCTGGAGAGCTTAGAGCATATGAAGAACAAACTATTTAGTTGCAAAAGTGGATGAAGGGGCATTTAAGCTAAACTTTGAGCTTTCATTACAGTTTTTTGGTCATATCTCTGGTTGGCCATAACGTGCTGATTGCCTCATGGCCTTTATGGGCCCACGGACCACATTTTTACCCTGTCTGGGGTGTGGGGGTGTGATGGATAAAGGCTGCTAGAAAAAAAAGATTGTCAAGGAAAGTCTGATCAACTACAAATTAGAGATGAAGACCCCGAAAGCCACCTCAAGCTCAGGTTCCCCAAACCAAAACTTTTTGCTTGCATTTTTGCCACAAACTCCCCAGCCTCTGCAGCACTGGGAGAGCAGCAGAGATAAGAGCATCTGTCAGCTTGAAGAGGCTCAGAGAGATAAGCATCTCGCTTTGAACTAGGAGATAAATGTACAAGCTTGGAAGAATCTATCACCAGAGCATCAGAGAAAGCCTGGCCCTGAGCCTGGGAGTTCAAAAGTCTCTTTGGAGAAGCATCCATGGGCTGTTCCTGCATCTTCCTTCCTGCTGTACCATCCTTCCCACCTCTTCCCTTCAATGAGGTTTGGGGCACAGCTCTGAGCACCACCAGGGTGTCACAGCTTTCCCCACTTGTATGGTCCTATCCCTCCTTTGGCTGTCACCTCCCTCCCCTCCCCCATCATGTGCTGTGTATGTAAAATTCAGAACTCATATTTAGGAAAAAAAGAAAAGTACAGGACTGACATCATTTGGGTCTGTTTGGAGCTGCTCTGGGATTTCATCAGCCAGAAGAAGCCCTAATCTTGCAGCAGGAGGGTCTGCCACCCTCTTTCCATCTCCCTTTGAAAGCTGCTAGGAGAAAAAATCTCCAAAAATCCTTCTTTTTGCCCCGCACAGCGGTAAAGAGGGAATTTTGGTGTGGCGAGGGGTGGGCTACCAAGATCCCAACCAAGCAACAGAATTGTCACATGGACAGAGAGGGAAAAATTGGCATTCCTCTGTGCTCCTCTGCCCTCCAGCCCCCGCAGAGCCCTGGTCCATCACCTTCGCAGCAGCCCCTTCAGCTAACAGGGATTTCTGTGCAGGGGGCAGGCTGCAGGTCTCGCTAGCTGTATAAATGAGCAAATAAAATGAACATTAACAACTTCTGCGCAGTTATCGCAGTTTCCTGTCCTAGATAATTACCTCATTTTGAGCGCAGCAAAAATGGTGATTTGCTGTGTTTATACAGCAGAAAAGGTGAGTGGCACTGCGCCGTCAAAAATTATTGCCAGGACATAAAAATGTCTTCAGCTATTAAAGCGGTGACATTTCTATTTAAGTTTGCCATTCGGCCCAGGTGGGAGGGAAAGTTCTGGGGTTTAGCACCACAAGTCCCCCCCCTTCTTGCTTGGCAGTTTAGCCCCAAGCCCTGGGGATGGTGGCTCCTGTCCCCCAGGTCCCCACGGAGCACACAGGCCCGCGAGGGCTTGCTGGCAGAGGCTGAAACAGATTTGCTGACTCTGGGAGCATTTTGTGTCTATGTTTCAGCTCTGTTCGTTAATGAGGGAAGAAACACTTCTCCCTGAACCACCCTTTCCTCCCCCCCCCCCGCCCCCCCATTTCCAGGCCAGGTGTAGACATGATTTATTGCATTGTTTAGTCATTATTCTCAGTTACCCAATTATGTTTTTTAAAGTTAAAAAATGCAAGAACTTTGTTGTGGCTGCATCTGGGGATTCTGCAGCATCTGGAAGATGGTAAGAAAAAAAAAAAAACAACCAGAGGAAACCAAGAACAACAACACCAGCAGCTTCTTGTGTGCTACCTTTCAACATATCTCACCACTGGATCGCAGTCGGGGGGGTGGGGGTGATAGTGCTCCCCTTGCCTTGACCCCACACATTTCCCTGGCGGGTGCCAGAAGCCCAGGCTGATGGCAGTGGGGCTGCAAGAATCTGGTGCATTTGGTACTACTTAGCAAAAAGCTTCTGTGATTGCATAAAGCCAGAAAAATCACCAGGGAGATTTCACCACAAGACAGATAATGCTTGGCTCTGCTGACTCTAACACTTCCCAACGGTACCTTTTCTAGCTCTGCCATACCAAGCTGTGGACACTGAGTTTTACCTGCAAGGATGGTTTACGTTGGGATGGCTGAAGACAGCAGAGCCTCCAGCTTCCCATTTACAGAGTATGGCCTTGGAGTTGCCATTTCCCAAAAGGAGGATGACCTTGGAAAGGCATGCTATAAACTCAGCCCTTGAGCAGATAGTTCTGGGGAGGCTCAGATGTCCATTACCTCAGGACACTATTCTTCCCCAAGTTATTCCACTCCTGCTTGAAATCAGGTGTCTAAATTTTCACAGGGCTGGGGCTGGAAGGGATTAGCAGTCTCCCTACATGTAGCATGGGTGGCAGCATGACATCTGGGGGCTCCACAAGCCTGTTCCCTTGTGCATTTGGTTTCAGGGTTCCTTCACAAGTCCTGCCACACTGTAATTCCTCCTGAACTGAAATATTCCTCTAACATCCTGGCTGTGGGCCTTAAAGGGTTTTTTTTCAAAGATTTCCAAATCCCAAAGCTAAAGCAACTGCTAAATCCATATTTAGTTAAACAGGGAATTGCAGCTGGATCCCAACTCTTGCACATCCTTATCCCAACTCCAAAGAAGCAGATATGCCTCTGCTGGGCTGCAATCCATGGATCCTCACTGGAATGTGAGTGCCTCATCCCACCATGCAGGGGATGCTTGGAGAACCAGCTCATTGCAAAAGATTTTCTTTTCTTACGTGGTAAAAGCATGGGGAGGTGGAATTACAGAACAGATGAAAACAGATCCCTATAGTCTGTCCGACTGGGAGAGAGATCCTGTTGCTCTAACCAGAGCAATGGTAAGGATGTTGGCCCTTAGTTTTATGCTTCATATTTAAAATCCAGCAGAGAAAGGAACAAATGAAAATATTGCAAAGGTGCACTGCAGGTCAGAGGCTGTTTCGGTGTTTCAGAGGTACCTCAAGACCCCGGACCCTCGTCTCAGCCCCAGCAGTCACACAGGCAATGGTAAGATAGTCTGGAAGGGAGAATAATGGAACTGATTTGCTCATGGTGGTACTTTTGACTCTAAATCTTCCCACATGCAGCAGGTGGCATTCTTGCTGCTCAGGCTTTCCTTGGGTGCCTGGCTATTTTTGCCCATTTGCTGATGCACAGATTCCACCCTGCCAGTTTCCAGGTCGGGTCCCAGCACACACCAGAGCTTTCCACCCTTTCCCTGCACTTTCATCTTCCCAGCCTAGTCCCTACCTGCCTCTTTTTCTGATTTCCCCCCCTGGGATGCCCTTCAGCATGATGGCAAACCCTCAGAGGGCTGCAAGAGTAGCAGGAGCCCTGGCTGGCTGGCTCCCACGGCCCCTGCTGGCCTCTCCACCACCTCCACATCAGTTAGTGTCCAGACCTCTGGTGTTTTCCATGCCAGCAATGGGGTGAAACACAGGCTACTGCTAATGCAGAGAGATTTTTTGAGAGCGTTCCTCGCCGGTGTGAGGCTTTGGCTAAACAGCATCTTAGATTAACACGTTTGGGGTGGCATGGAAATGTGGGTTTTTTTCTGATTCTGTGCCTGCCCCAGCTCTCGGCATGCTCTGCTTCCCTTGTCATCGCCCTGGTGAGCTGAAAATGTCACCCCTGCCACCGAAAACATGTGTGCCTGCAGAGCCAAATCAAGCACCTAATTAGGAGGGAAAAAAGATGTGGGTTTTTTTTTTTTCCTGACTAACCACATCGTAGCCCCAGAAGCCAGCAATTGATCAGCCCTGTCGATACGTGCAGAGACCAGCGTTTTGGTTCACAGCCTCTTTACAATGGTAAATGGGCTAAAACTAAATGAAAGGACCCTAAATCATTTAAATTAAAGCTCTGATGACAGTGCAGTGCCACAGTCTCATAGCAAATAACCATAATACTGTGGCTTTTTTTTTTTTGAGCCCCGATGCTGAATTTTGGCAGGGACCCATTTCTCTTGGGTTAGCAGGGAAGGGAGTCAGGTCACGGAGCATCTTGGGTTCCGCACCCTGGGAGCTGAGCAACGGAGGCTGGTGGGAGCCTGAGAGGGTTCATTGTTGTCCTTATCACACTCCAAGTGGCAGGAATCTCCTGGCTTTGGTCACATTTGGTGAACCACGATGAGACCCTTCACTTGCCTGCATTTCTTGCGTGGCATTCGCCTACCACTAGTGATTGCAGTAGAGATGAGCTTTTTTCTCTTGACACGATGGACATCCTTTACCCTGCAGAAGGGTGAAATAATACTCTTGCAGTAACCTGCACTACACTGAAATGACCCTGTGGCAGGGGTGTGTCTGTCTGTCTGTCTGTGTCCTCTTGCTTTACATGTGGCTGCTCCTGCGAGATGGGCACAAGCCAACTGGCACCTCTGAGCCAGTTCCCCCCCGCCATGTAACTGGGGAACAAGCTGGTGAGCATCAGGTTATAGATGGGAAGAAGAGATATGGCAAAACAATGAGCTCTACAAATATTCCCCTGGAGATACAACCACCAGAAGAACAGTCTAATCCAGGGAACCACAGTCAGCAGCCTCCCTTTGTGGTTGCCTTTTCCTTCCAGCATTCCAGTGCTATCCCTCATCTGGCACTGAGGTGAGAAATAATTTCAATAATGTCAAATCTAGCCCTCCTTTAAACATATTTCAAATCCAGGAGAATTTATTTCCCTCCTCTCTGGGGGATAAGCTGTACCCACTTCTGAATGTTCATGCAGACTTTGTGAATGGCAGCAGAAACTCTGACCCTAAACTGAAAATATTCCCATCTATGCAATCCACAGTTCCCCCAAGGAACTGATGCAACCATTTCTTACTCATTCCCCAATTACCTTATTACTCCTGCAAGAGCTGGAAAGCCTGTCCTTTCAGGAACGTTGGCCAATCCCCATCCTGAGGGAAAATCCTAAGGGGATTCTCAGTGTCAGGCATTTTCCCTCAATTTGGTAATTCTCTACTAAATGGGGTTTCTTTCAGGTGCTATTTATGCAGGAACAAAAATGTTCATTATGCTGATCACTGAGATGAGAGATAAAATATTACCTAGGAAACACAGATTTTGCAATGACATATCAGACCTTCAAGCTCAGGTTTCTGCAGAGGAATGGGGACCGTGCACATGTAACATGTACGGAGGTGGCAACACCTCTAAATCGAATTTCTCCTGTCTTTCCCTCAAAAGACAGGCTTCTGTACCAAGTGCCAGTTCACAAACTAAAAAAACTCAAAATACCTCCAGCTTTGACTGTTTTGTACTTAATTTGTAATACAGGGTTTCATTTATTAGGTACTGAGCCACTGGCCATGGTGAACCTCTGGGAGATGTTGTTGCCCTGGAGGTCTCCTGGCTGGGAAGAGCCTCTGTGGGCGGGTGGAGGGAGGCACCCGGGGGGGGACAAGGTTTCACAGTTTTCCAAGAACATCTGATGACACAAAGTGAGAAAAGAGAGGGGTTGCTCAAGGGCCTTGGACAGGAGTGGTGAAATTAAATCCAGCAAAAGCAAATTAGGAATAAATGTTAAGGGGAAAAAGAAAACAAATCCTTCTGATGATTCTAGTTGAACTGGAATCGGAGACAGACTGTGCCAGAGGATGCCTTGGACAAGGGGAAAAAATTTAAGAGTGGCTTCAGGATTGCCTGGTTAATGCTGAGAGACTCTGTGCTGTTTGTAGTCTGCAAATCTCTTTGGGAAGAGGGTGGCATAGTGTGGGTGTCCCTGGATCTTCTCCTGCCCCCCAGTCGGGCTCGACGTAGCCCAGGGATACTTAGATGCAGCAGTAGGACAGACATCCTATGCCATAAAATGCCAAAGCTCCTGGGGAGGCATCTCTGGCACAGAGCCCCCTCTGGAGCCTCGCCTCAGCCAACCCTTCCAAACTTCCAGCATTTTCAATGTGTTGGTGCTTGGGATTTCCAACATCACAACCACGATTCAGCAAGGGAGACCAGGGCTTGGTGTCTGACCTTGGTAACACAGCAGTTTTGCTAGAGGAGATGACTTTTCACAGAATGACATGGGGTTGGAAGGGACCTCTGGAG
>BJBW01009342.1:0-10919 GCA_004320125.1 Scolopax mira
GAGTGAAGTCCAAATAAATTAATTTGAACCTCGCAGTGAAGTCCTTTCTCCCCGTTTCGTCACACATCGTTTATTACTTACTCATAATTAGAGTCTAATGGCTCCATGAAGGTTTCTCTGTTACTTGAAGTGTAACAATGACTTGTAGATTTGGTGCTTTGCAGCACTGGGAGTGGGGGGGATATCCAAGAAAGATGCAGATGAGCCTAATGTTCTATTTAATAGTAAAAATGTCTGAAACACCCTAGAATTTGTTCATCAGTCTCTGAGGGCTGACTGAAGCAGACTCAACAACTTACTACACATGAGAAAAAAAATTAAAACTCATCTATTTCTCTGGTAAATAATGCAAACATAGCACAGATTTATTTTTTAACTTCCTTATTTCTACTCCACTTCCCAAGTCAGAATAGGGAGCGTCTAGTACAGGAACTGAATGGGAGACAAATAATCACCTTGAAGATAATGCGCTCCAGCCACTAAGGACAAACAAATCTTTCTGAATGGGAAATCTTGATTATTCCAATGGCAGGTCTGACAGGAGGTTATAAAATTTCTGTAAGTATTCAAGAAAGCAGACACCCAGTGCATAATAGCTGAGATTCTCAATATCGTTTTGCCCTGGAACATATACTTTATATTTAGTTTATAGGGAAGGCAATTTCGAAAGGCTCAAACACTAAATTCTAGTACTTTTTTTTCATTTTAAGCTGAGAAGCTGCATGCTTAAAGTTGAGCTGAGTAAGGACAAGAATATGCTCTCACCATGTCTCATGAACACCACATCCACTAATAGATAACAGATGCTGGAAAGCTTAATAGCAGATGACCAATGCAATGACAGTGCAAGCAGAAGAGCTTTGGAATTGCTATTACTTCAGCCTGCTCAGATAAGGCCTCTAAAGATGCCAGAGAGGCAGATAACAAATGCTGAATGCCTGATCAGTTCCTCCCTCTTCTGTTAGTCACCTTGCAGCTCTATCACGCAGCTGAGAGAATTAGACCCTGTCTATCTTCCAGTATGAAACCAATCTGCACCCAAGTATCTTCAGGCTTTTTCTGACTATTTATGGATCAAGGAAGGAACATACATTGTGAAAAAGAACAAGCATGGGCAAGATCTGAAAGGAATAAGACCATATACTTTCCAAAACTGTATTCCTGTTCATGCAGAGACAACTATTTACTAGTATCTTCTGTGGTTAACCACTTCTAAAAGGATGCAACAGGGCAACTAGGTGACTAGCCAAGGTGAAATTATATGCTGCACCTTTTCCCATAGGTACCAAAGCTCTCCTTCTCTTCCAGCATTCTCTAGCAAACCTTATTCTTTCAGCAAAGCATGTTGCTTTTACAAGGCCTTATTTGTAAGAGTGGCTTTAATTATAAGCAATTGTATATGCCTGAATTTAAAATACTACTTCTGTATATGAATTTTGTACTAGCACTTTTGCTTTTGTTTTAATTCAGCAGTTTTTGTTTTAACCACATTAAATACACTTGATGAAATACTCCATTATTGTCTATATGCTTTGTTCTATTTTTGTAAAAAAGACCCAGAATTTTTATAAGTTGGAAATTAGCATGGAAACCCCATGAGTGTAATATATAAAACTCACAATATACAGCAGCATATCAGCATAAACCTAATTTACATGAAATGTTACATACTGTCTCACAACTTTCCATGCAAAAGAAAACAAAAAGTCCATAAAGAAACAGAAATAAAATAAAATAAAATAAAATAAAGAGATAAACTAATGAAAATGGATCCTAAAAGTTGAGATTTTCCTCCCATTCACATACCCTCCTTTGTCAAATGCAGACTTGGAGTTTTTACCTGTTTGCATTATTTTCAGTATATTAAGGTTTCTTTCATATTTTGTCTGGTTTATTTTCCAGCATAGTTGGCAACAGTTTTGAAACTTTGCCATTTTCAAACTACTGTGGAATATAAATTTTCCACAACATAAAAGAAATTGGAAAAGATAGCAATGAAGTAGTTTTCACAGAACTTTTTGGTACTACTTAAGTTTTAGGACCAGTGCATTACCTAAAATATTAATGTTTTTCTAATGCCATCTGCGCATTGGGAGTTTTGCTATTTAGAAATATCTCTTCCTACTAGCTCACTAGCATGTGAGATCTCAAGCAAACACTGACATCTGTAAAAAATGCATCCAGGAATGAATGAAACCACAGTCCAGATGTCAGGACTGCACAGCCATCAGGTCCCAATCCTCCTATGATACGGAGCGTGCATTACTCACTACAGTGTATTAACAAGGTTGGTTTAAACTGGTTACGCTGTTTCCTGTCCTTCATTCTTCTGTGTCTCTAAACATGTTTCTGCATTTTAGTATTGACTACAGACACTGCAGTTTCAAAATATGAGATTGTTTTCCTCATATGTTGATCATTATGAGCGACTGCAGAACACTTATAAATTATGTAGTGTAACAAAGATATTTAATTCTCTAGTTTATAATTACTCTAGTAATCTTATTTCCATTAAGATAAATAATCAACAGAGAGGATATCCTTTTTTTCAGAATAATAGAAACAATTCATTCACTTGAATTTTCTTGCTACAATATGCTGTGAATTAATTTAGGTAGCATACTAAAGTCACTTAAGAATTCTATATTTTAAGCAGACTAAGATACTTGAGGAATAAAATAATGTTTGTATATATTAGTGAATAACAGGTGTTTGTAGCAATTCACCAAGTACTCTACATTTCTTTCTGTGCCCTTCCCTATGTCCAAGAGTGGAATCAGACAAAGGGATTTATCTCACACAGCTTTAGGATCTGTGACACACTCCATCGCACAATTGAAGAGAAGTAAACATTATGTGGAAACAGTCAACTTGCATGTCTACTTCAGAGTGTAATAAGTCATGTATTAAAAGGATCTATTTCTCTCCAGCAGCTCCAGAGGCAAACTTATTTGCAGTCTGCCATATAGATACAAAAAGTTAGACAAAATTAATTCCATCAGGGTGAGGGGTGGGGTCTTTAACTCTGCTTTTCTCTGAAAGCCTTATCCCAAGGAATATGTTCACAGTCCAATAAATATATGTACATCCTACGTAAAGTGCTAGTAACAGGAACTTATTTACCCGATTAACTCTTTGCAGTTTGTAGTTAAGCTTTTTATAGCCTGCCATCAATTTCTACCAAGTTTGTGGCAGCTCTTTTCAGCCTGACTTAAGCGATGTGCCTAAATTGTGCAGGTCTCTGTGCATGCACAGAGTGATGCCAGTAAGATTCTTTTGTTTAAAGAGCCAATGCTTAGACTGATGCTGCAGTGCCCCACATTGTTTGGTATGAAAAGACAATTGTTTAGACTTTAATGAACAGAATGACAGAAAACAGAAGAAATGGAAAGAGTTTTTAGTAAAAGCACAAACCTGTTACTATTAGAATGTCAATAATTTCAGTGGAATTAGTTATCAGCTGAATCATCACTCCTCTTTCTGTGTCTCTCTTGAAGAGCACTTTTTCACTTTTACCAAAGCTTGTTTTAACAAGATATTAAATCCTCTCCCCTTCTTTTAAAGTCTTTCTTTCATGGAAATTTTCAAAATCACTGTGTATTTTAGGGGCAGAAGTCTTTTGTGACTTCTACATTGTATTAATACGAATATTTTTCTCTGGTATCTTCATGGTCCCAAATCACAAAACCACCTTCAAAAATCCCTTGCCAGGTAAAAACCAGCACACTATTTCAATTAGTTTCTTAAAGCATAGATGCAAAAAGTCTAGTGTACAGAGGAATTAGTATCAAATAGATACAGACTCATGTCAACAGGCTTTTTTTCGGACCTCCACAGAATTTTTCCTATCCTAATGACTGAAAAATTGGGATATACTGTTTTATTACTGCTAAAACACAGACAGATAGGAACGATCCTTGTTCTGCAACCATGAGGAACTTCTGGCTCAATTGCTGACAATTCATTGATGGAGCTTATCTCTCTCCTTGAGAAGCTTTTGCCATGTGTGAGCTGAACTCAAAAACTGAAAATCACTGATTGCTGCAGTTCCCGTCAGGTTTTACAATGATTTGAAATATAGAGCATGGTGGGTTGACCATGGATGGGTTGGATGCCACATGCCCACCAAAACTGCCCTATAGCTCCCCATCTTGAGCTGGACAGGAGAGAGAAATTGTAACAAAAGGCTCGTGGGTCAGAGACAACTTGGGGAAATCAATTTCATTTATTACCAATCAAATCAGAGTATGGTAATGAGAAAGAAAAACTAGTAGGGTAATGAGAAAGAAAAACTAAATCTTAAAACAGTTTCCCCTCTCCCCTCCTTCCTGGGCTCAACTTCACTCTCAATTTTCTCTGCCTCCTCCCCCTTGAGCAGCACAGGGGTACAGGGAACGGGGGTTGTAGTCAGTTCATCACACATTGTTTCTGCTGCTCCTTCCTCATATTCTTTCCCTGCTCCAGCATGGGATCCCTCCCACGAAGTGCATGAAATTCTCCAATATGAGTCCTTCCCACAGGCTGCAGTTCTTCATGGACTGCTCCACCATGGCTATTTTCCATAAGGTGCAGTCCTTTGGGACCAGACTGCTCCTGCCTGGTTCCCCACCCAGGTTCACAAGTCCTGCCAGAAAATCTGCTCCAGGATGGGCTCCTCTCTTCACAGGTCCACAAGTCCTGCCAGGATCCTGCTCCAGCGCAGGCTTCCCATAGGGTCACAATCTCTATTGGGCATCCATCTGCTCTGGTGTAGGGATCTCCACATGTTGTAGGTGGATCTCTGCTTCACTGTTAACCTCCAAGGGCTGCAGGGGGACAGATAACCTCCATGGGCTGCAGGGGGACAGCCTTCCTTGCCATTGTCTTCACCACACGCTGCAGGGGAATCTCAGCTTTGGTGCCTGGAGCACCTCCTTCCCCTCCTTCTTCACCTCACTCCTTTACCTTCTTGGTGTCTTCTGAGTTATTACTTTCACATACTCTCACTTCCCTCTCCATATGAAATTGCTGTTGTGTTGCAACTTTTTCCCCTTCTTAAATGTGTTACCATTTGTTACCAGGGATGCCACCATTGTCACTGATGGGCTTGGACTTTGCCAGTGGCAGGTCTGTCTTTAGCAGTGGCTCTAACAGATAGAGGGGAAGTTTCCAGCAGCTTCTCAAAGAAGCCACTCTTGTAGCCCCCCTGTTACCAAAACCTTGCCATGAAAACCCAATAGAATTCGTATACACTATTCTATATATTGGTTGAGTATATGTTGGTAGAATCTATTAAATCCTAATAATACAGAAAAAGAACAGTAGGGAAAGCGAAGGAAAAACAGTATCCCTTTGTTGCTCTTACTCTTTTCTCATGTAGTGATAGTAGAAACACCAAGACTTCTTTATTCGTTTCTCTTGGGTTTTTTTTGGCTGTTGGTTGGTTGGTTTAATTTTTTTGTTTGCTTGGAGTTTTTTTGTTTGGTTGGTTCGGTTTGTTTGTTTTTTTACCCCCAGTGACATGCTTGTGAGTAGAAAACTCAGAGAAATAACGGTTTAGCAAGAATAAAATATTAAAAAAAAAAAAATTCAACCAATGACAGGAAAAAAAGAGAAGAGAGGGTTCTGGAAGAGGTAACAAACTAGTGTGACCAGCAGAAATCCCCCTGTACTCAGCACTGGTTTGTGTGTGTCCAGTTCTGGGCACCTCAATAGAAGAGAGACATTGAGGTGCTGGAGCAGATGCAGAGGAGGACAATGAAGCTGGTGAAGGGCCTCAAGAACAAATCCTATGAAGAGCAGTTGAAGAAGCTGGGACTGTTTAGTTTGAAGAAGAAGAAGCTGAGGGGAGACCTCATCATTCTCTACCACTACTTGAAAGGACACTGTAGAGAGTTTGGTGCTGGTCTCTTCTCACAGGTGATTAGTGACAGAACGAGGGGGAATGGCTTCAAGCCATTCTAAACCAAACAACAAGGTAGGTTTAGACTGAACATTAGGAAAGAATTTTTCACAGAAAGAGTGGTCGGGCATTGGAATAGGCTGCCTAGGGAGGTGGTTGAGTCAACATCCCTGGACATGTTAAGAGTCACTTAGATATGGTGTTGGGGGATCTTGTATAGGGGAGAACTTTGTAGAGTAGGGTTGATGGTTGAACTCGATGATGCTAAGGGTATTCTCCAACTGAAATGATTCTATGATTATATGAAAAGAAGAAAGTTCTTGGACAAGCAGTACCCAAAACATAAGTTCTTCAGAAGAGGCAAATAGCCTGGTCAAATAACAGAGGTCAAAAATAAAGCAATACCTACCTGAAGGAAGGAGATATAAAAAAGTGTAAAAATATTTTTTCATATAGGGGATGTAATATAATTTCTAATTTGCCATGCTCATAATTTCCAAATAGCTAGTTGTCCCACACTTGTTCTATAACTCACAGTTATTTATGGATACCCCAAAATCTTCTTATCCAACACAATGTGTTAAAAGCTTCCTGAATATTTTCAATTTGGCAGCCTATATTCATTATGGGGCCCTTAAATGTGCTAGTGTTTCTGTTTTTTTATTGTTTCTGAGTTAACTTCACTAAATTAAAACCTGTAATAGAGTTTTCTTGGAGATGTAAAGGTATATAATTACTTTTGTGGAGATACTGAAGATGTTGCAGAAAATAAATGGGTAGTTATCAGTCTTAAAATCAGAAAAAAAGCCCATGGTGACAACATTCCCATGAGTATAAAGCTCATTCTGATCAAGATAAAGAATACCATTTTATTTTGCAGTTGTGGAGGAGACATCTTCAAGGCATAGCTCTACAGAGAATGAAAGGGCCTTTTCCTAATGCCTGTGGATGTCTCCAAAATATGAAAAGTAAATTGTGACATTTACATAATCTTTACAAATTTGTTACCATTACTTCACAAACATTGACTTTTTTTCTTGTTATATTCAACAATATATGTGGGAAAGCTTTAAGCTGTTTTGATCTCTTCCCTATAGTTCAATTTATGTTTCTATTATTTTATTTTTCTATTATTTTTTCTCTTCACATCAAAATATACAAAAAATTAGATTGTATGTTAGCCTGTTTTTATTTTCTTTTTGAGTGGTATGGATACATGGATAATTACTCGAGTTAGACTTCTTTCTTCCAGATAGCAGCATCTATTTTTACCTTAATTCCAGTAAGACTAGTAGCATTTTTTCATTTTTCATTCTTCTGCCTTTAAGGATGGTGGTGGCAGATAAAAAGTTTCAGAAGAAAAGGAGCAAATAATGTTTCTTCTCAGCCATTTCCATGTGAAGCTGAACTGGCACTGCAGGGGAACTAGTTTGTGTAGGAGTGAATGTTTTTTCCTGGAATGAAGTGGAAATTTGAAATGAAATCTTAGGTCTTAAGAGCAACCAGAAGGGCTGGTTGCAATTTCAGTGTATTCTAGAAATAGGTTCTAATACTGAGCTCAAAACAAAGTTCTATCCTTCCTGATAGAACAGGCTGAACAAACTCAGTTGCTGTGTAATCTGCAGCACAGTCACCATATTTCTGGTTTGGCTAATCTCTTTTAACCGGCTGATGTATGTGGCTGTTTGGGTGGCCAGTCCCACTGTTGTTAGTCCTTTGTTTTGACAGTACAAGTCATGTATGTTCGAATGTTCCATTAATGCTCCTTGTTGACAGAACAGCTGGATACGTATATTAGTTATGTAACATTTATTATCTATAACATTTCAGACTGCCCTTAAAATGTTTCAAACTGGAGATTCATCCCTGAAAAGTAAAAAGAAATTAATCTTACATTATAAAAGAATAATCGGGGGTGAACAGGATTGTGGAAGAAGCAGAGACCAGATGAAGGAAAAGAAGAAGCAGACACACTGGCAGAGGATGGCCCGTGATCAAGTCCTAACGACCCATAAACAATGCCTAACAGCCCCACTGATGGAGGGGAATTCTGCCCGCGTGATGGTTGGGGGTTGCAGGGTCGTGTCATTGTGGAAATGAGATACATTAGTACTATATAAGCTGCCTGTTTTGTTATAATAAACAATTCTGGTTGCATCACTGACTGGGGTCTGTGCCTTCACATGCTACAAATAAGTAAAGTAACTTTGTACTTTCTTTTTTTAGCATTACAGTCTATTTTTTATTGGTAAAATAAATGTCCAGAAATCCCTACAAAAAAAAAAATATAGCAAAGTCAGTTGATTTCAATAATATTATGCCAGAGATGAAGTCAACGCTCAAAGTAATTTTCTTTCCCTGTACTGACCACAATAACAATGTTAGCACAAAATAAAAGAAAATTGATGAAAAAGGTAGCATGTACTTGATCTTGATGGAATGCATGTTTGTGCCTAATACACTAGAGAAACTCTCCAATAACAGTTCACCCAAGTGAAAATATTGCCCCATTTTGCTCCCAAGGTCAATGTCAATTGAGGTTATTGACTATATAAATGCTAAATACAAAAGTTTGGATTGTCCAAGGCTATACTAACTTGTATACTATAGTTTTCAAGGTTCTTTGGGTACATTTACAGTTTGCGTTCCTCACTCATTTATGTCTTTTTATCTTTTTGTCCTGGATTGCATTTTTGGGGGTTTTTTTGGTTGTTTTGGGTTTTTTTTTTTTGGTTTGTTTTTTTTTTCCCCCAGCCCTTTCATTTTTTAATTTCTAAATGTTAACGAATGACTGCCATAGTCATGTAGGGAAGAACATCACATTCAAGCACCAATGTTTGGGTTGTCTGCTAAAAAAGCTTATTTCCACACACACAAGGGAGCCTAGATGAATAGAAGCAGGAGGGAGAGCTGGTGGGCTACAGCCAGACCCACTGTGGGAGTCCTCAGCCCATCACAGGCCTATCTGCCTAAGCTCAGAGAAGCACAGGAGCACAATGGCAAGTAGGAAGCCAAGTTAAAGACTTGAAGGAAGGGCACTCTTCAGTGCCATTCCCAGGTTTTGCTACACATCATAGATGACAGAGAAGAGCATTTGAGATTACAGATTTATTATGTAATGGTTAGAGAAAGAAGGGAAAGGGATAGAGGAATAGATCTAGGTGACTTGGGGAGGAAGAGACATGGTAAAACAGAAGAATAAGGGGATTAAAAGGGACATTTGCATGTAAATGTTTTGCTGGTCTGTACAGTTTTCAGCCATGCCCTATAATCCATTTTACCTTCTTGTTAAATTCCCTTCTATCTCTTTCCTTGGTGAAGGCATCTCTCTCCCGTGGGCACATGTGTGTATGGAGGTCTGAGTGCCAACAAGACCAGGGGTCTCTCTGTTGATACTCATATGTCCATGGTAGCAGCAACCAGGGCAAGGGCAGGTGCACATGTGTGATTGCTAGCAAAGACCAAGCCAGATGAGTCAGTTGAGTAGGGGAAGTGACCTGGGAGCCAGGCAAATGTGTGTGTCTTGAAGGGTAAGATCACAGCAGAAGTTGTCTATCAGAGGGACCAGAGGAGTCCCAGAGAGGTGCTGGAGGAATCATGGGATCTGGGAGTTGATTGGGATATCTGCTTTCATGTGTGTCTTTGTGTGATTGTTTGCAAGGATCTGTACCAGCAACTGGAGTGGGATGGTGGCCTTGGGGGATCTTATGTCCAGAAGCTTGCTGCAGGAGGGAGTGGGATCCAAGGGCAGACTGGGTAAGCTCAGCTGTGCCACCATGTATACATATACGCACACACATATACAGCCAGGGAGGGGAACAGGATGAGACTTTTGATATTGTTTGTGTCTATGTGAGTGATGAATTCTGCTGGCTGTGTTGATCTGTGTGGCCAGCTCTGTATATAATGTGGTGTATCTCTGTCCTCTCTGTGCATGTGTCTACTGGGAATTCATACCCAGCCTCACTACTAGTTTGACCTAGGTGCATGGGGCTGCTGCAGTAACCTTTCCTCTATCAGGCTGCCAGACTTGACAACTCCCTGACATAAATTATGTTCTGCAGTCATTTCACCTGTAGGATGATATAATTTACAAATATCTTAAGTCCAAGCCAAATTCCACGCTATTGGACAGATGTAACAATTTTTGAAACCCATAAAAAAAAAAAATAAAATGGTTCTTTCAACTGCCACTGAAGTTCTGTACACAGAGCTTTTTTTGTGATTAAAGTCAGTGAGATACATTACATACTGAAAGTGATAATATTTTGAGTGGCTTCAGCCTCCTGATATTTGTGAAAGATTCAGCGTACTTCCCAACTCGCTGATATATATAGGATTACTCACTGAGTAAAGAATTAATCACCGTGACTAAAGTTGACAGAATTAGGCCATAATTAATCTGTCTGAGATCTTAGGAGGAGTCAGTCAGCATCAGAACAAAAATAGACTGTGATTCTCACCGTGATTCTTACTGCAACACATAATGGTGCCAAACTGGCTGCCTCTCATTTTAATTAAAAAACTTTGTCTTTCTCTTTAGTCACCTCTCCTTATTTCTTGGTCTGTTTGATTCAAAGCTCTTATGTAGACTATGTACAATGAACTGCAGAGGCTCCATGAATGGAGCCAAAAGGTGCACAGCACAATTCAAAATATAATCCTATAATCCTGAAGCACGATAGCTATTGTGAGTTCCCAGTAGAGCTGCCGGTTCTCACAAAAGATGTCCATACACACTGTGTTGGGACAAACACCTTTTGAAGCTGAGGTTTGTGGCCATTAATTGCTGCAGATAGAGGTACACAGCCAAAGATGCATTAAAAGACTATTTGCAATCACCATTAGTAGTAACTCAAAATACAAAATTCTGTAGCAGGAATGAGAAATTGCATTTCAATAATATAATGACAAAACTGTGTTTGTTTTAAACAAGATAATTCTTTATAAGTGTAAGTTTCCTCAAAGTACTGTATTGTTATGTTACTATGTATAAAAAATACTGTTTGGTTTGGGGTTTTGTTTGGTTTGGGGTTTT